>JAWQFJ010017622.1:0-2500 GCA_034096865.1 Theodoxus fluviatilis
CCACAATGACTTAATTAATCAGGCTTCACACCTTTGATGAGGCTTCTCACCTTCATCGTTAATTAAGCAGGCTTCACACCTGTCATCATCACAAATAAGGTTTCACACCTGAATCAACACAAATAAGGTTTCACACCTTCATAATCACAGATAAGGTTTCACACCTGCTCACACCATAGCATGGGTTTGACCACTACGGCAATCTCTGGCGTAGTGGCCAAACCTCTGGCATTTATAACACTGCTCTCACTGCTTGTCAGCTCCAATAAACAAACTCCTTCTATCTCAACTCCAGTTCTCTCAGACGAACTGACGCCTCTACTGACATCTCCCCATGCACAGACACTTTCGCCTCACCAACCTCACAACGTGCTGCCAACACGAAGTTAATCATTATTTGTCACAACTCCCCGCCTTTTTAGTTCCTCCGCTCACCACCAAGCCAAAATGTTTCACTAAATCATCCAGCCCTGCCCTGTCTAGTGACAAAATATCCTTCACGCTAGGCCTACCCTCTATCACTTTAGCCATAGCGACACAGGAAGAACCCACAGGCAGTACAAAAAGGTCACAGAGCAACTTCAACCTAAATTCATGCAATCAAAAAAATAATGCAGGCAGCAAGATTTCACATGTGAGGGTACCCTCAACAATTCTATCAATGCATGATGAGTGACATATCATGACACAACACAACAGTTTCGACCAAAGGGAGTGTCTACTCTGTATCAGAGATAGAAAATTTCCACAACTACATTTACTGACTTAAATCTATGGACGAGCCCCCATTGCTGTGACGTTGCTCCTCCTGTGTTCTGGAAAAACACTGGTTCGGTGCTACATGCACTTGTCTAGGGGATTAATTCTTGTGGAGGAGAAACTCAACAGGTTAATTTTCCTTTCAAACTCATGCAATGACGCAAGAGGACACAAGATGATAATTAAGAGGAAACTTTAATGATTCTGGAAGTGATTCAAAATAATGATTGGTAAATCAATTTGCATGCATGAAACTCCTTTGTTCAATCCTAATTTTAGCCAGCCAGCCTTTTTCATAAAATGGTAAAACTTATCTGAGTTCACTGAGTCCGTTCTGTGGAGGAATGATGAAGGGTGTCAGGGCGGCGAGACCCTGTAGTTGCACTGGCAGAGGGGGTCAGGGCAGTTGACCCGGTGGCTGCTCCAGAAGGGGGTTGTTTTTGGAGCGTCGAAGGGGGTGTCGACGGAGGCATTTGGTGGGTCCTGCAGAGTTGAGGGTTGAATCAGCCTCGTCTCTCCTCACGTCCGTTCTGGTGGCGGGGTCAGGGTCATCTCCGCTTCGGTTGCAGCTTGTTAGCGAGCTGCTGCCCGCATCTGCTCCATCCAGGGGGGCTGGAGGCGGTGGGTTGAAGGAGGGTGGGGAGGGGAACCATTCCCTGTCCTCCCTTAGGTCGACTGGCCCTTAACTGATACCATGATTGTATTCTCTCGCTCCCAGCAGAGGGGCAAACACCCAGTCCCCAAACACGCCCGTTCCCCAACACGCCAGTCCCCCAACACGCTAGTTCCCAAACACGCCAGATTCCCACACGCCATTTCCACTAGCAGACTGCTGTCTGTAATTTATCCCCTGCTCCATGTCCTCCATTGAGAGTCTCAGAATAGAGAGAGAAGGTCAGGCAAGGAAGAAGAATGGGGGCAGAAGAGAGAGAGGAGGGAGGGGAGAGAAGGGAAAGAGGGAATAAAGGAGAGAAATGAGGAAGGGAAGGAGGTGGAAGGAGGAAAGAGAGAGGGGAGGAAGAGTAGGAAGAGAGGGAAGGAAGATTCAGAAGGGTCGGAGGGAAGACAGGAGTGGAATAGAGAATATAAATAAGAAGGCCTCGGCGTTGAAGAGTCATGCGAGGCCAATGTGTAAAGAGAAGAGAGGAGAATAGGGGAAGAGTCGGGTTCCCTTTTTGCCTCTGTCCTTACCAATTTCTACAATTTTTTTCCAAGGCGGGAATGGGCGGACGGTACTGCCTATCAGCCTTTGTATGTTGTGTGAAGCCATTGATCGCAAACATCGCTAGAGCGGGTGGGAGTAGAGGCAAATTAACTGGTTATCCGCCCATTACCAGTGGCAAGGGGAGACAAGGGGGGTCTATTCTTACCCCGGCTTACAGGGGGACATTGAGGAGGGGAAAATGGCACCCTCTTTTTCAAAGAGTTATTGTAACTGCGGTTCAGTTGGCGGAGGGCGGGGCAGGGGGGTGCAGTGGCAGGGGAGGGGAGAGGAGAGAAGCTGAATCTAGTGGGGTGGGTGGGGGGTGAGAAAGGGAAGGGAGGGGTGAGAGCGGGAAGGGAGAGGAGAGAGAGAGAGAGAGAGAGGAGGGAGAAGGGAGTGAGAGAGGGAGGAGGGAGATTGGGGTGAGAGAGGGAGGAGGGAGAGGGGGGTGAGAGGGGGAGGAGGGAAAGGGGAAGAGAGAGGAGGAGGGAGAGGGGGTGAGAGGTGGAGGAGGGAGATGGGGGGTGAGAGAGGGAG
>JAWQFJ010017622.1:10000-12500 GCA_034096865.1 Theodoxus fluviatilis
TGTGTGTGTGTGTGTGTGTGTGTGTGTGTGTGTGTGTGTGTGTGTGTGTATGTGTGTAATTGAGTCTCGTGTGGGTGTGATTGCGCGCGCGCTTGTTCGTGTGCTTGTGTATGTGTTATACATTTGCATGCGTAGGTGTGTACCTTTGCGTGCTTGTATGAATGTGCATTTGCGTGTTTGTGAGTATGCGCGTTTGCGCGCTACGTGTGTGCATTTGCGTGAGCTTTTGTACGTTTGCGTGTGTGTGCTTGTTCGTGTGTATGATTTGGAAGAAGGTGCCATTGAATCCAAAGATGGACGCAAGCCCAAACTCAGTAGCCTGACTTTCCCTCTAAATGCATTTTGTGAACCCGAGTCAGTAGTGACTCTGGCACAGTTCGCAATGAATGCGTAATAGACTTGACCATTCGCATTACAGCATCGCACCAAAAAAACGTTCGTTCTGATACTATTTTTCTCTCTCCACTGTTTACAGAAATCATGCAGATGTCAAAACTTGTTTCCATTTCAACACAAACATGTTGTTTTATCGAATAAATGCTTGTTTATTGCCTGAACAAAAGTATGTTATGAGTTTTGTGCGAAATAGTCTTAGAACTACTTTAACGGCGTATGCCAGGGAGCAGATCGGCTATCCCACAAGCCTCTCGTGTGACCCTTATTTGAAATTTTCGGACGAAATCTTTCCATCACATGATGTCATCTGTGCTAGAGACTGTTTCGCCGGCAGGCGAGGTCTCTAGTGGACTAGAATGCTCTAAATGCCACTCTCCTGGATCACTTGTCGGTGACAGTTTGTTCTGCAACGGGCTATCTCAATACTGCATGCCTTCAGAAATATGTGGAGGCAGGTTTGGTAAAGAGTAACACACGGGTAGGGTGGTTGATGTTCCCCTCATCAGCTTGACCCCCTGGCTGCTGGGCGTTCGGGGCCTGCTCCAGTAGCTCAGCCAGGGACCTGCTCCAGTAGCTCAGCCAGGGACCTGCTCCAGTAGCTCAGCCAGGGACCTGCTCCAGTAGCTCAGCCAGGTGCCTGCTCCAGTAGCTCAGCCAGGTGCCTGCTCCAGTAGCTCAGCCAGGGGCCTGCTCCAGTAGCTCAGCCATGGGCCTGCTCCAGTAGCTCAGCCAGGGGTGGCCCCAAGCAGCCAGAGAGACTACCGGGGAACATCAGGATAGGGTCAGATCATTTAGATCCACCCGAGCAGTTACCCTACCCTGGATGATGGAGCCCTGCCCACACGCAACAACAGCCTGGTTATCCAACATCGTTTCCCCTCACAAGAACGTTACTACACATTCCCAACACTCAAACAGAAAATCAACACCTATCACTAGCCAGTCATAGTGCGTCCTCCACGAACTTCGCATCGGTATACTTCGTATCTAAATGAAGGTGCGCGCGCATCACAAGAAAGTGACGAGAGCGTAAAATCATGTCAACACAAACGATGGCAACACATGCTTCGGCGTGGATGCGTTGACCTGCATTCGATGTGTAAACTGTAGGAGCTTTCACGATCTATTAATGCATTCAACATACACCTTTGATAAATTAATGCTGTGCATGGCTTATATTTTCTTTGGATGGGTTGCTAGTATCCCGAAATAGAGCGTTTTGTGAGCGAACCGGCAACACGTCGGCCATTGAATTTTGCAAATAGTTGGCGAGTTCACCTCTTGTCGTGACCTCTACGCATGCGCATTAGTTCGTCACTTTCTTGTGATGCGCGCGCACCCTGATTTAGATACGAAGTATACCAATGCGAAGTTCGTGGAGGACGCACTATGACTGGCTATTCATTCACCATTTCTTCTGGCAAGGCAGTTTTCTTATGAAGCATTAACGATAAGTGTTGATGCGTTAACAGCTTCACGTACTATGTCTCTCTCAAATGACATAGTTATCTAGAACTCTGCCCGTGTCAAATATTGACGTCTTGGATAGCTCTGGAAATGCTAGGAAACGAAACATTCGCCGTGTGTGTGTGTGTGTGTGTGTGTGTGTGTGTGTGTGTGTGTGTGTGTGTGTGTGTGTGTGTGCGTGTGTGTGTGTGTGCGTGCGTGTGTGTGTGTGTGTGTGTGTGTGTGAATGGATGAGGCATTGTGACTCTCAGCCTTTATAGGCTATTTAAGGCCACTGATCACAAACACTCACCAGAGAAGATGCAAGCAAGACCAAGCGAACTGTATTTCCCTCCATTATTCGCCTTTTACGAATTGAGTCACTTTCTTTTGGTCAGTCTTCACTCACGATGAGAGTACAAGCCAACACTCGGTCAAAACAAGTCTTCTCTGCTGATCTCAACGATGGATGGATGGGGTGGATGGGGTGGATGGATGGAAGGATGGATGGATGAATGGATGGAAGGATGGATGGAAGGATGGATGGATGGAATAATGGATGGATGGATGGATTGAAGGATGGATGGAAGGATGGGTGGATGGATGGATGGATGGATGGATGGATGGATGGATGGATGGATGGATGGATGGATGGATG
>JAWQFJ010017622.1:17500-22500 GCA_034096865.1 Theodoxus fluviatilis
CAAATTTGATTAGTGCCTATTTTTATAGCTTGAAAGTTATAAGTTCTGGGGAAAATTGGACCATAAGATGGAGGAGGATGGTGATGATGAGATGACGATATAAATACTGAATTTTTCACTTTTTTGTCTGAAATGACCTGTCCACCTTCTACAATGGTAGTGTCTTATTTGTGGCCAAAATACTCATGCTTGAGACAAATATTCATATCAATTACCTCGTGATGCATATGACTTGTTGAAATTGTGTTATGCACACCCTATATACTGCAAAGAACATCATATGTGGCTGAAATATTTGGGGGGATTTTAAGGGGAGTTGTGCCTTGTATAGAGAAGTGCATTTAGTCTGAAAAATACAGTACTTTGTCTGCACCTGGTCTGCTGTTCACAGAGGAAGAGTGTGGACAAGCCAGACAACAGAATGCAGGCAGCCTATGCAGGCCGACCCCAGGAAACGAACTTTGACCTGGACGGTCATGTGGAGACAGTGTCCCCTCATCAGCGTCAGGGACCTCCTGGTCAGCCTGACAGGGAGGAGATGCAGAGAAGGTAAAGAAAAGAAATTGAGTGTGTGTGTGTGTGTGTGTGTGTGTGTGTGTGTTTGTGTGTGTGTATGTTTGTGCATGTTGTGTGTGTGTGTGTGTGTGTGTGCATATGTGTGTGTGTGTACATACATGAGTGTGTTTGTGTATGCGTGTGCATGTTGTGTGTGTGAGTGTGTATGAGTGCATGTGTGCATATGCTCCATATCAACATTGTATATATGGCTATGTTTTTGGGTGTGTTTTCAGTCATCTGTATGCTGTTTTTTGTTGGTCTGCCAGTTATTTCCAATTTCTCCAACGGTAAATTATTCTACTGACATAGACAAAGCCCAAGTAGAGCCTGACGCGAGCCTTTTTGCATTGCAGGCCAGCAGGGGAGCCCGCCAAGGTGGCACCAGGAATGGACAATTTGCTGCCTGCCTCCCTGGAGTTTCGAGATGATGGTATGACGCCCCCTCTTTTAGTGTAGGGACTGCACGTGACACACAATTCATTCACTTTCACCTTTCCCCACTCCATACCATGAGCTTCCCCCTGTGGGTTGGGGGAATAAGAATAGACTCCCCCTGCCTCCCTACAAGAGATTGGCAAGGAGCAGATAACTAGGGACATCGTGACTGGATTTGTGCTTACTCTATTCCAGTGGTTTTGTTGCTCAATGGCCTTACATAGCCTACAAAGGCTGATAGGCCATAAAACTGTATCCATCCATCCATCCATCCATCCATCTCTACTAGAGCTGTATATGCAAAGAAACTCATGAGTAATTTGTTCTGCCACAGATCATCATATTTCTTCTCACTTTAGTAGTGAGGAAAGAGTGATGCATTGAGAAATGTATGCAACAAGGGAGCGAACTTGTTCTTTTTCATTGAACACTTGGGTGTATATGCTTGCACACAGGCACAGCTGCTTATGCTTGTGCATACAACTTGCACTGAATATCGAAACATAGAGGACAAAACCTATAACCCCTCATGGATTGATAAGAATTTTATTATAATGTTAGAGAGATTGAAAGTAAATTATGGGGGTGAGGGCTGTATGGGATGCTGCTGTGCGGAATGGGAATTGTTTGCTCGAAATAACTGTTTCTAAGATCAAGGATTTTCAATGAAGAACAGTTAAGCAAACATGTTACTATTGACAAAACCACAAACTACTAATATTCTCCTGGTTTTAAGTGAAAGAGAAGCACTTCCTAAGGCTCAACACCAAAAATGGTCTCTCTTCACCCCTTTTGTCCTGTACTTGTTTTATATGGTGACTGAGCTATGAGCTTGATTTTTGTGAAGTAATGTATTTACTGTTTTCCTCAGTGACAGGAAAAGCAAATGTTTGCAACTCTAAGCCTCCCCCCCCCCCCCCCCTTTCCACAGCGGAACAGCCCCTGCTCAATGCGGTGATTCTGAATGTGAACTCGAGAGCTGTGCAGTTCAAGCTGGCCCCGACCTACACGCTGTACATGATGGTGCGGCACTTTGTGGAGAACCACTTCCATCCTCAGACTCCACCTCAGCTGCGCAGGCAGCGTCTGTCAGAGTTGCTGTCTCGCATCGCACGCATGGTGCAGGACACGGTTCAGGTAGGTCTGCTTGGTGTGAACTACTGACTTTAATTTCATTAGAAAAATTAAATGTACATTCCATCAGGTGCCAGTGAGGGATTGATCAAGCAACCCAGTGATCAGGGGGTAAAGTTTAAAGCGGTTTGAGACCCAAACATGGGTGATACATCTCTATATAAAACCCCACCTTACCTTTGACCTTTATTTTCCGGCACAGAGCCAGCACAAGGACCCGACAGCCCTGGCCTTCTGGATGGCCAACGCCAGTGAGGTGCTGCACGTCATCAAGGCCGACAGGGACGTGGGAGGAGTGGGGGAGGAGAGTCAGGAGGTTCTGGCCGAGGCAGTACAGATGGCCTTCCACCACCTGGTCATGTGTCTTCAGAATGACCTCCAGCGGGTCATGCCCGCCTTCCTGGACCCCACTGACTCCCCCCAGGACGAAGACATGAGAGGGGGTAGGTATGGCAGTTGGAGAGAAAGGATGTTGAGGTGGGAGTGGAGGATGGTGGGAGTGGAGGATGGTGGGAGTGGAGGATGGTGGGAGTGGAGGATGGTGGGATGGGAGGTGGTGCTGGAGATGCACCTGTCCTGAACACTATGGACACCTTCACAATGAGAAATTTTGAGAGAGAGAGAGAGAGAGAGAGAGAGAGAGAGAGAGAGAGAGAGAGAACATGTGTTGACTTTGGAGGGAAGGGGAATGGTGTTGATGAAAGCTTGGGAAGTGAGTTGGTTCTTGATTAAAAAATAAAGAACCGTGGACAGCAACCGACAAAGTATTCTTTCGTGAGTACAGATGGCCCTGAAAAGGGCCGTTCATAAGTGGACGTAGACCAAGGGGGGTAGAGCCTCCCGCCCAGGGATGTAGACCGCCGAGTCACAAGGACGTGGCGGCTCTGTCTCTGTGGCACTGGCAGGGCTCCGTCCCTGCTGGCAGGTATACGTCGTGAAGTACTCTCTTGGCAAGCTTTCGGAAACCTTCCTTCATCAGGCCAAGTGTGTGAGAGGCTGGCGGGGACGGCTTAAATAGGGGTTCTTGATAGAAGACAGAAAAATGGATGGAGGATCAGTCACATGGATGGACAGAATTTTAGCATCATGTGTTTGTGATTTAGAGAGATGTGTGAGTAAAGGATTTGAAGTTATGAATTTCTTACTGAACATGGGCAGATAGATATACCTGAAAAATGTTTGCAAAGTATTCATATTTATAGAAAAGTAGTTTCTGTTTTAGCTTCTATTGTTTGTTTTTTATATCATTGTTGCATGCTTGAAAAGCCATTATTATTCCTTACAAAAGTACAAAATATATGTAATTTCAATGGACAAAACACATCTTCTTTCAAACAAGAATACATCTCCCTTTCTGTCTCCTTTTCAGACATGAACCAGAACCGATTCAACCCCTCACGCCCCTCCCTGGCCGACGTGCTCAACACGCTCTCGGCAGCCATGACGCTCCTGAGGCGCTGCCGCGTCAATGCTGCCTTGACGATCCAGTTCTTCTCACAGCTCTTCCACTTCATCAACATGTGGCTGTTCAACATCATCGTGACGGAGCCCCAGCTGCAGCTCTGCACACGGCTGTGGGGCATCCGACTCAAGCGTCGCCTGGGTCAGGTGGAGGCGTGGGCGGAGAAGCAGGGCCTGGAGCTGGCTGCAGACTGCCACCTGTGCCGCATCATCCAGGTACGGAGGAGGGACTACTCATGTGTGTTGTTGTTGGGGATGTTGGGGACTAGAGATAGTGATGCCTGTTACGCTTGTGTTGGGAAGTCTGTGGAGTCATCCTGTCTTTTTATATATTTCATGGGTAAAATATGGCTGGCTGGCTGGTTAGTTGGTGTCTTTGTTATTGTTGTTGTTGTTGTTGATGATGTTTCCTCTTTCTGTCGCTATCTCTCCCTCCCCTTTTCTTTCTTTCTCCTCTCTCTTTCTCTCTCCCACTTCCTCTCTCTTTCTTTGTTTTTTTTAAATTTCTTTCTTTCTTTCTTTGGTGGTGATGGTGGTGTTCTTTTGTTGTTTTGGGAAAGGGATGTGTGTGTGTGTGTGTGTGTGTGTGTGTGTGTGTGTGAGTGTGTGTGTGTGTGTGTGAGAGAGAGAGAGAGAGAGAGAGAGAGAGAGAGAGAGAGAGAGAGAGAGAGAGAGTTTAGGTGTGAGTTGCCTCTGTGGATTTATACTTTAGCAAATCAACTTGAAGGTGATTTTTTTCCAGAGTGAACAGAAATAGTAAGAACAGTTTAGCCTATAGTATTCACAGTTTCTTGCAGCTCAGATAACTTACTTGTGCAGTGATTTGAACTGCCTTAGGATGCTGAAGAAACAAATCTGACTTTATAATCACCCCAGGGTTTTTGGCTTGCATTGCAGGCTGCCCATCTCCTGCAAGCACCCAAGTCGGGACCTGACGACATCACCAACATCAGCTCCACTTGCTTCAAGCTCAACTCCAAGCAGATCAGGGCTCTGCTCACTCGCTACATCAACGAGCCCAATGAGCCGCCAATCTCTCCGCAGTTTGTTGAACGCGTGGTCACCATCGCGGAGAGCATGGCGGATGAGCTGGCACGGACGGATGGACGTGAAGTGAGACTTGAGGAGGATGCCGATCTGAGACTCCCCTTCCTGCTTCCGGAAGACGGATATTCCTGCGACACCATCCATGGTGTGCCCAGTGGGCTGCCAGAGTTCATCAAACCTTTCACCAACTCTGGTGAGTGGGGGTGGCCATGCGTGGATGGTGATGTGTGGTGGGATGGAGTGAGACTTTCATAGAATGAATGAATAAATAAACAAATTTAGTTGTATGGCCTATCAATCTGTGCAGGGTACGCGAGGCCATTGACTGCAAAATCAGTAGAGCTGGTAAGAGAAAGAGCAAGTCT
>JAWQFJ010017622.1:27500-40000 GCA_034096865.1 Theodoxus fluviatilis
CTATAGCACCATCTCTCTATCTCTGTCTATAGCACCATCTCTCTATCTTTGTCTACCAGGACGGACGACTGCAGGCTGGAGACCAGCTGCTGGAAGTGGACGGCAGAAACCTGGTGGGCCTGACTCAGGACAAGTGAGTTGCCTCCCCTTCCTGTACTGAATCATGCAGCCAAGCTCATCCGTGCAAGACCTAATATTTCGTGTTACTTTTTTTGTTTTGTTTTTTAACGCATATTTTCACAAAACAATTTCTATTGTTTTTGCTGTTTAGTGGAAAGTAAGACTGTTTTCCCCCATAAACTCTTAATTTTTGTATTGATACTTGAAACAAAATGAAATCATTTCATGGCGACAAAGGATGTTTTCATTTTATTTTATATTTCAGTATAAGTAAATCTCTCTTATCCAATAATTTCTATTGCACTGTCTGCAGTGGATCAGCTGACCTTTTTATTGGAATTTTCAGCTCCACAAAATAATTTGACTTCATCATGCCAATGTTTACGAGGGGAGGGTTCAGAAAAACTTTTGTGAGTGTTTTTGGTTGATAGTTGAAACTGTTGGCCTGGTACCCTTGTCCCATTTTCCTTTACATACTTGATGTTGAGTTCTTCAATGGAGTGTTTGTTCCTGGCTGCAGGGCAGCCGAGCTGATGACAAGGACAGGACAGACGGTGACACTGAAGGTGGCCAAGCAAGGCGCCATCTATCATGGCCTGGCCACCCTTCTCA
The DNA here is from genome assembly GCA_034096865.1 of Theodoxus fluviatilis. Classification (NCBI taxonomy): domain Eukaryota; kingdom Metazoa; phylum Mollusca; class Gastropoda; order Cycloneritida; family Neritidae; genus Theodoxus; species Theodoxus fluviatilis. The sequence continues at coordinate 28,233 of JAWQFJ010017622.1, forward strand.
GTCAGCCCTCCCCCACCCTGCCCAGAGGTACACACCCACTGTGCCCGCTCTGTGTCCTCTAACCATCCTAGAGGGCTGCATTCACCTCAGCTCTCTGCAGTTCTCTTCTAGGCTACTGGGGATCACCTGCTTGTCTCCGTCTTTGTCACCTTCTCTAACTCCTTGCACACACACCTGACTAAAGTCAGCACTTTGCTGTGAGTGACCCTTGCAATGAGAGATGCTTGTGTTTTCAGAGAGTTGTTATGGGGTTAGTTATGTTATGATTCCTGTGCATGTCTTTGAAGTAATGCAGTAATTTTCTCACAACTCTGTGAGCACTCTCTCTAGTCCAGTAGTAGGAATTACCAAAAGAGGGAAGAAATGTTCAGATTATTGTGAGAATGTGCCTGGTCTTGGGGTTGATAAATTATTAACTCCTAACATTGGCACTTTCTGCACATCTGGATTTTTTGTGTGTGGTTTGAGTTATTTCAAGGATTATTAGGATTCTTTGGTTGTCATGTGTGTGTGTGTGTGTGTGTGTGTGTGTGTGTGTGAGAGAGAGAGAGAGAGAGAGAGAGAGAGAGAGAGAGAGAGAGAGAGAGAGAGAGAGAGAGAGAGAGAGAGAGAGACAGAGAGAGAGAGAGAGAGAGAGTTTTTTTCAAAGATATGGAGAGTTGGTTTGTGCTTGAGGGTTTTTTGTTCTTTTTTTTTCCTGTTCCCAAGCTCAATTCCTAATGCAGAGCTGGACACTCTGCAGGATAGACAGAAAAAATCCTGTACATCAGTCTGGGGCTGAACCCAAGAATCGCAGGAAGACAGAATGTACTGACCAGTGAGCTACTGGTGTCCTTGACAAAGTCTGGCACTGGAGATGGAATCGTCAACTTGTTTAGGCAACAGGTTTCTTCCCTTTTCACCGCACAAGTCGCCCAAAGAAGGCGTTTAATTAAGAGCACTTCCATCCCTGGTCAACCGAGACCTCTGGAGATGTCCATATGCCACACTGTCAGTCCAGGAGATTGCCATCTTGTTGTGGAGACAAGTGAGGAGGAACCTTTCAAGCCACCAGAAATGTCCCTTAGATGGTCCCAGTTTTACAGCATGTGGTATCAAGACCACCAGTTGAGAGGAGGTTCCTGGGGATCAGCAGGGAGAGAGGGAGTCGCGTGTTTCAAAGTCAACACCTGCTTGCCCTTCACAACAAAAGCCATTGTACTTAGTTGCCCGTTGATCAGGACTTGGCCATAGTCTGCCCATGTTGCCCCTAGCGCTGAGAATGTTTTGGGCTGCAGTCTCACCTTTACCTCCACTGATATTTTCATTGAAATTCTTGGACCACCATGCTGCACATGCATGTGTATGTGTGTGTGTGTGTGTGTGTGTCTGTGTGTGTGCAGAGGCATTCATGTGAGTGCGTTTGTGTGTACTTGCATGCATATGCATCACACATGTGTTGGTACATGTGAAAGCACATGTTTGCAATCCCATATTTGGTTATTTGGCCACATGGTGTAGTCCATTTGGAATCCTCACCTCACTCCTGGTACCGCTGTTCCTGGCAGCTGCTCAGCAGAAGGGCCTGCCTGTCAGCAACCACCTCAAGCCTAAGGGGGAGGAGGCCCCGCCCCCCTACTCTGAGGGGTCTGACAGCCCCCGAGACCGATACCCCCCTGAGCCTACTCGGCCCACCCCCACCCCCCGCACCACAGTGCCTCCCACCGCACAGCCTCGCACAAGTCTGGAGAACCAGTTCCGAGGTCGGTGTAACCTCCCTTCGTGTTTTTGGTGTCAGCCATTTTGGATGTTATGGGGCTGTTGGCTGTTTGTGAGGCTGGTCAAAATGCTGCTTCTCTGTGTGCTATTTTGGGGATATTTTTGGGTGGATTTTGAAGTAGCTTTTTTAGCTTTGATATGGCAGGCTAGTTTTGATGTGTGGTATTACATGTTTTGGGTGTGTTTTAAAAACAACTGGCCTTTGTTTCATGGAGTTGGGGAAATTGTTGTGGATTGTGCTGCTTGTGGTGGCCTCCGGCCTTAAAAATTCTTGGCATTTTTCTGTGGAGGAGTCTGCCTCTCTCCCCTGTTCCCCACCCCCCACCCACCCCCTCCTGCACCCTGCCCCTTTTCAACCTTTTTTTCATAATGTGCACTTGCTTGTAGTAGTCTAGCAGGCTAGTTTGGTGTGTGCTGCCTCGTTCTTTGCTGCATGTGTTGGTCGAATTTGGACTTATTAGTCTGCGTTTGGCCGTACTCCATCTGGAGCTTCTTCTGGTGACATGAAGTGCCTCCTGTTTGCATCCAGTACTGGCTGTTCATAGCTCTGTGGCTTTGGGCTCTGCATGCCAGCATAACCAAAGTATTTAGAAGTCTAATGATGCTTGTCAGTGTGTTTTACTGATCATCATGGTGGATTTTCCTCTAAGATAGGGTGGTTGTGGCATATGTAGAAGTAAGATACAGGACATTTAACAAAAGCTAGATGCTTTTGAAGTTGGCTTGTATTAACCCTTACCCTGTTGTCATAATTGGGGCTGTTTGGTCTGACACTGCTACAAAAAACTAGCTACATTACAAGGATGATGCGCCTACACTTTTCTTTTGCATGTGCACTTCTATTTAACACAATATTGCAAACACTATACCCGAAGTATTCACAATTGAGCAAAGAACAACATGATGTCATTGTTTTAAGAAAATGTTATTGCTGAATTTCTGGGTAATTTCTGGAAAGCATAACCTCCCCCACTCAGAACAGACAGCATATGCCGCAACTGCCAGGGTAAGGGTTAAGCTGTGGTTTTTGCTTGTTCAATGGCAGTGAAGTTTAAGTGGAGATGAAACAAGAAACTCTTAGGAGCAATAGGTTTTTTAATCAATGTAAAAATATTAGTTTACAAAATATACCTTAATATTTCTTACACTTTTGTTATTATTATTTTTGTAATATTCAATCAGTATGGCTGAAGCTTGATCTTCTCTGTAGTATCATTTTCTTGTTTTGAATTTCAATGAATCCTTGTTCATATGAGTAACTCATAATGTAAGCCCAACCTCACCCCCACCTCCCCACCCCCACTTCCCACCCCCCCCACCCCCACTTCTCACCCACCCACCCACACCCCAACCCCCCCACCCCCCCCACCCCCCCACCCCCACCTCCCACCCCCCAACCCCCACCTCCCACCCCCCCGGAAAAAAAAGTTGTGGTTACAGTAACCTGACTGACCCTGGGCTTTTTTTCATGCAAACTGAAAGAATAAAAAAAATTGTTGGTTAACAATGAAGTGACTGCTTATCCATTTTCCCAACCTTGTGAGTACTCAGGGAATCCATTTTCAAATTTAAGAAAAGCATTTTCAGCAAAAGAAATGAGTTGATTTATGTTGAAACTCAATCTGGTCTCTACAATATATTTTTTAAAAAGAAGAAAAATTCTGGCTGACTTACTGACCCCCTTTTTTTGCCCTGTGACATTAACCACAACTTTTTTTTTGGGGGGGTGGGGGGGGTGGGGGGTGCCTTATCATCTTGATGCCATGTATGGAAGTGAGATGACTGTTGAGTCACTGACGCTCACTGTTGCAATGAACCGACTTGCTGTTATCCACTGACCCTCACTATTACAATGAACTTACTTGCTGTTATCCACTGACCCTCACTATTACAATGAACTTACTTGCTGTTATCCACTGACCCTCACTATTGCAATGAACTTACTTGCTGTTATCCACTGACCCTCACTATTGCAATGAACTTACTTGCTGTTATACACTGACCCTCACTATTGCAATGAACTTACTTGCTGTTATCCACTGACCCTCACTATTACAATGAACTTACTTGCTGTTATCCACTGACCCTCACTATTGCAATGAACTTACTTGCTGTTATCCACTGACCCTCACTATTGCAATGAACTTACTTGCTGTTATCCACTGACCCTCACTATTGCAATGAACTTACTTGCTGTTATCCACTGACCCTCACTATTGCAATGAACCAAGGACTACTAAAGAGAAAGGACTAGCACAGTCTATGTTCAGACTTTCCTAGCAAAGGCCATTTGCCTCCTCACTCTGTTTGTCTATCATTGCAATTTTTCTCTTTAAAACTACCATTTAATGTGTCCTAAAGGTTATGATGTAGTATTAACATAATCTGAGTTTGATTTTGTAAAGTTTAAATATGAATTTTATTGCCAACATGAGGTATAGACGGTCTCTCCAGTAGCACGCGTTCACACTAAAGTATTATCAATCTAAACACCTGTCTTTCTTTTGCAATAAGTGTATTGTACAATTTTTTAAACATGATTTGGGAAAACAATATGACACAACCACCAGTAAACTCTTATTTCAAAACTGTGTACAGTAAAACCTGTCAAAAAATTATCCACAGAAACCAAAGTACATTAAGTCAAGTTCAGTTGATTTGTCAACACCGGTACATGCTACATCAAGAAAAAAGTATTTTCTCATCCCTTTTCCAAACCATTTCTCACATTGTTTTTGAAGCACATCTAGAATGACCGCAAAAAGCATTAACAATAAAAAATAAAAATAAAAAAACCCTGACGTGATGCTGCTCAGTCTGACAAGCATGCCCTCTTGATGGATGTCTGGAATAGTACTCCATTCTTCCGCTGGTCCTTCTCCAGGTTGTGGAGACCACTGAGAAGCACATTTGCCACATGTCCTCTGAGTTTAGCACAGTTCACAAGGCTGAAGTACTCTGCGATGGAAATGACTCGACTGCAAAGCAGTAGTCGGCGGCTGTGTACTGTTTGTCTCCAAGTAACTTCAGGTTGTTGATCAGAAAGTCTAATTTCTTTGCCTTCTTGCTGTCTTGCACCTCTTGGGCCTGAAGCAGAGTTACTACTTTCCTCAGCACCTCACTCAGAGGAAGCTTGTACACGTTGTGTGCAAAGTGAACTGCTTCATGAAACATGGAATATGAGGTTAATCCATTGTTGGGGTTTAGAATTTTTCCAAATGGAACCTTGACTCCAGACTTGTAGGCAGAGAGAACAAGAGGGGAGCACATGGTCCGCTTATTCTCAACTACAACTGTCAATTTACAGTCACTGCAGTCCTCTGTCATGAAAAGACAGACAAATCTGTCGGAGGATCTAGAAATAACAACATTGTCATATTTCTCCTTCAACTGCTTCTCAGGGTGAAAGTGTTCCATTGAAGTGATCTTGTCTTTTTTCATGAAATACTCGAGCTGTCGATCTTCTTGAATCGATCGCCGAGGAGCTGGTTTGGGAGTCAGCAAGCAAGCTGGTACATCGAAGATGCTAGGCGGATTGGCAGGTCGTGTTCCTCCAGGAATTTTCACAGTTTGGTGATCCGCTGGCCAGTGTCTCTCGCAAACGAAAAACTTCTCTGGGTCGATGGAAAAGTTCTTGCGTGGAGGCAACACAGCAAGCCACCTGCTCCTCTCCTCTTCATTCTTGGGAATTTTGAAAACTCTACACTTATTTGCTGCATTATAGTTACCTTTGCAGTTAACTACACCACACTTCGTCGGCATTCTGAAAAAACAAACACTTGCTACGAGCAGACGTACACAATCAAAACACTTGCTACGAGCAGACGTACTTCGCGGGCCGCGCCATTACAGTGTAGATCGAACAACTTGTTTGCGAGTTGCAAAATAGTCCACACTTGAAGAAACCGTGATCTCTTAACAGAGTCTTTTAGTGTCATTTAACTTTATTTGAAACACTTTCATAACAATGTGAAACAGTACATGGGCTTTTGGAGTAAAATAATCGAAATATATTTATTTATTTTTTTACAGTATATTACTACTCGCCAAGGACTACTTTAGTAGTCCTTGCTACTCGCAACCCGTGTGATGTTTTGCTAAAAATAGATCTCAGCTGCCTGCCAGCTCGAATCGCGTTGGCCTTTGCTAGCTGCGCTGAATCTAAGCTTTGCAAGTCCTTCTCTTTAGTAGTCCTTGCAATGAACTTACTTGCTGTTATACACTGACCCTCACTATTGCAATGAACTGACTTGTGGTTATCCATTGACCCTCACTATTCCAATGAACTGACTTGCTGTTATCCACTGACTCTCACTATTGCAATGAACTGACCTGTGGTTATCCATTGACCCTCACTATTCCAATGAACTTACTTGCTGTTATCCACTGACCCTCACTATTGCAATGAACTGACTTGCTGTTATCCACTGACCCTCACTATTGCAATGAACTGACGTCGTTATCCACTGACCCTCACTATTGCAATGAACTGACTTACTGTTATCCACTGACCCTCACTATTGCAACGAATTGACTTGCTGTTATCCACTGACCCTCACTATTGCAATGAACTGACTTACTGTTATCCACTGACCCTCACTATTGCAATGAACTTACTTGCTGTTATCCACTGACCCTCACTATTGCAATGAACTGACTTGCTGTTATCCACTGACCCTCACTATTGCAACGAACTGACTTGCTGTTATCCACTGACCCTCACTATTGCAATGAACTGACTTACTGTTATCCTCTGACCCTCACAAAATCAGCATGCTGCTGTGAACATTGACCCTCTCCATCCAGGAAATTTCAGCTAGCTTTTACCAAGCGTGGTCCTGTTTTTCAGATGGCCCAGATCGCATGCGTGCCACCTCATCAGGCAACCTGCCCAATGACACGCGTGGCGCCCCAACCCCACAGAGACCCCTAGCGGAGGGTTACTACCGCCCCAACGCCTACGAGCAGGATCCCCGCTCTAAGTCCACCTCCAACCTGCATGTGGACACCTCCTTTGACCGCAGGGACCCTTACAACATGAAGCCCGCCCAGTCGGTCAGTGCACTGCCCTCAGCAGGATTCAACTCCCCCGGAGGACGGGGAGCAAACCCCAACTCGCCAAGCTATGTCGGCGGTCCTGGGAAGATCAACGACTACGAGAACCAGCCCCAGCTGAACACGTCCATGCAGGATGCTGGGAAGGACATGAGGGGCTACCCTGACATCAACCAGAACGTTCCTCCCGCGGCCAAGGGAAATCCAAACCTGTTCCCTGGAGCCCACATCCAGCGTCCCAACGACAGATCCTCCGTGTCATCCAGAACCTCCAACTCCAGCAGCCAGAGAGACATGCGTCCACAGTCGGCCTACTATGATGTGCAGGCGAGGGAAAGGGAAGACCTGTCCCACAGCGGATTGAGGCCCAAGTCTGATGAGATCACTCCCAACCGCCTGAAGGTATGGAGATGGCGGTCTGCTGGAACTCTTGTGTTGATGTCTTTCTCCTGCTCAGCCTGAAGTGCCTGCTGTTTTGAATGTATTGCCTTACTCTGTGTATGTATGTGTACGTGTGTATCTGTGTGTGTGTGTGTTTGTCTGTGTGGGTGTGGGTCTGTGTGTGTGTGTGCGTGTGTACAATGTGCATCTACCATTGCTGCATACATTGATCTGTTTTTATGAAAATGTGAGTATGACACAATGCAAAGTGCTTTGTAAATTGACTGCATGCCTTTTTGAAAGAATCGTTGCTAAATGATATCAATGTATGCACCTCAGAAACTGCCTCGTGTGAGCAAACCACTAATCATCATTCCAGAACAGCAAATCTATTTGCTTGAATTGGACTTGACATAGTTGAAGTGATTAAAAAGTAACCATCAAGTCTTGCTCATTAAGTTCTCATGGTAGATCTTGCCAAGACAGACTGGACCTGTTGACTATCTGTAGGTTGTCACAGCTTTTGAACGCTGGAGAAAATTGGTGTCACCAATATGTCAGAACCTAGTCTTTGGGGTCACCAGATGTCACAACCAGTCTTGGGGTTGCTTGATGTTACAACCGTTATATTTCTCTCTCAGATTCAGACAAAGAAAAATAAACAGTTGTTAACAATGTAATTATTTAATTATACAAAACATGAATCTTTGTAGTTCAATTAATCTCTGGCGATTTCAATCGCACTACCAAAACAGACAAAATCTCTGGCGACTTCAATCGCCCTGCCAACACCGACAATTCTCTGGCGATTTCAATCGCACTACCAAAACAGACAAAATCTCTGGCGACTTCAATCGCCCTGCCACAGACCTGTTTACCCTTCCGCAATTTGCGGAAATCTTCCGATTTTGAGTCCGAGTCTCCGCTTTTACGGACGTAAAATAAAATCTTCCGCGGCCGATATTTCGCTGAAAAAAATCGAAAGGGTGGTTGTTTGCACGACGGCCGTGCGGATAGCTTCGCTGGTTGCAATTGTTGATTTGTTTGTTCTTATCATCGGCACGACCGGCGTGCAAATAACTTCCCTTTCGCGTCACGAATGTAAGGTCGTTTCTGATTGGCTCTTTGTTTAAATTGGGCCAATGAGAATTCGCAACGCACTGAGCCGTATCGGAAATGCATCGGAGAAAGTTCTTGCAAGCTTCTCACGTGCGAAATTTTGCAAGCTTCTCACGTGCGAAATTTTGAAAGCATGTCTGGCCACAAGAGAAACCACGAAACGGACGACGAGTGCGAAGATGGCCCACCAACTTCGAAAGTCGTTGCTAAAAAGCGATACGTGCAGAAATGGAGGCCAGAGTATCAAACCTCCTTTCCATCTTTGTGCAAGTCAAAGGATTTCAGCCCCACACATGCTTTTTGTCAGGTTTGCGAAAGCCACTTCCGAATCAGTCATGGGGGAAGAACCGATTGCGATCGGCACGTTAAAACAGCAATGCACAAGGAGAGGGAAAAAACTGTGAAGGAAAGGGCCAAAGCACCGTAGATTACAGAGTTTTTCCAAGGCCCCTCCACTTCTAGTTCCACATCATCGGAGTCCAAGTTCGGGGTTATCAGAGCCGAGGCACTGATGTGCCAATTGATCGCCAACAGCAACCTGTCTCTCTCTTCTGCTGACTACCTCACCAAGCTCTTCAAGGAAATGTTTCCGGACTCAAAAATTGCTGCAAGTAAGCCATTTTGATGATGCTACCCTGAAGCAGCTCAAGAGTGCTTACTACTTGAGCCTCCACAAATGAACTGAAGCCATTCCAGTGATGTGTGTGTGTGTGTGTGTGTGAAGAGAGAGTGTGTGTGTATGTGTGAATCCTTTCTGACCAAGACAAGTGTGAAAAAAACTGGTGATTGTGCTTTGACAGTGACAAATTTTGTACCTAATTTTCGTGACTCTTTCTTCCATTCTATGGAGGCTTCAGTTAAGGAAATTGCTAGTTCATAAAACGGTGAGTGTGTTTTTCTTTTCATTTTGGTATGATAATGTGTGAACAAGAATCTTCCTCTTGAAGATCAAAACCTTCCGCATTTTTCTGGTTATTTATCAAATCTTCCGCATGGTACACTTTAGAGAAATGAGCATTTATCCAGTAATGTATCAAAACTGAGGCTTGTCTTAGTCCAATGACAGAAGCACCCAGACTTCACTTGGCTTTAACCTCTTCCTGTCACCCTGACACCCTGTCACCCTGACACCCTGTCATCTTATCACCCTGTCACCCTGTCACCCTGACACCCTGACACCCTGTCACCCTGACACCGTGTCACCCTGACACCCTGTCACCCTGACACCCTGACACCCTGTCACTTTGCAGGAATGGCAAGACAAGTATGAGGACTCACGCAGCAAACCAGGCTATGAGCAAGACAGCAACAGCCCCCCATACTCGAACATCCCGCCCCAACACATGAGGCAAGAACCTGCCAGGGAATCGGGCCGTGGTCTCACCGCTCACCAGCGTCTCTTCGGCCAGCGGCCCCCACAGCAACAGCAGCAGCAACAGCAGCAACATCCTCAGCAACAGCAGCAACATCCCCAGCAACATCCTCAGCAACAGCAGCAGCAGCTCCAGCCGCAACCTCAAAATGGAGGTCCACGCTCACCTTACGCCCAGGGCAACCCTCCACAATCTCCCTATGTCAATGGGGGTCAGCAGAAACCTCCCGTAGGTCAGGAGAATGCTCCGAGGATGAACTATGGCGCTGACGGCCAACAGCGGCCTCCCGTAGGTCAGGAGAATGCTCCGAGGATGAACTATGGAATGGAGACTCCGCAGCGACCACCCTTTGATCAAGAGAGACTGGCCTACGGACAGGAAAACCAGCAGCCAGGGCACAATGGTCAGGATGTGTCGAGGATGAATGCTCAGAACCAGGTGGGTGTTGTGCTGTGTTTGTTGGATGTTACATAGAGAGTAGGAGGAGTATGGTTGTTTCATATAATACTTTTTTTCTTCTTTTTTTTTGGGGGGGGGAGTAACATGGATAAATTTATTAGAAGATCACGATTGCAAAATGTATGAAGTGGATTTATTTTAGCAAGAGAAAAATTATCCTCTTGGTAGTGTTCTGCAAAAAGATAGATGGCAAGACTTTACATTCTTGTAAATAACCATAGAAAAGAGTGAATAATGTTATACTTGGCGGATTTTTGTCTTCTACTTAATGTTTCGTTTCCACCTCATACAATCCCCTGTCCATTCCAGCAGACACTTGTATGATTTTCTGCTCCACCTGCAGGCCCGCCAGCCCAACTTCTACGAGAACACCATGCCACAGCCGCAGGAGCCGGTTCCTCAGTTCAACCAGGTCCCGCGCCACCCAGACTTCAGCAAGGGCCGGCCTCCCACCGGCCCCAAACCTTCCCTCGCCCCCAAACCCAGCCAGCCCCGCGTGCCCCCACAGGACATGCCACTCCGCCAAGTGGACAACCGAGTGTCCCAGCCCAACTTCTTTGAGAACAAGCCTGCCTCCTCGCCCCAGATGCCCCCCATGGGACAGCAGCAGGGCTTGCGACATCCCAAGGGCCCCGAGCCATTGGGGCCAGGGGGACAGAGAAATGTCTATGGAGCTCCCCCACCCCAAGTCATCCCCCATGAGGGAGGGTATGGCTACGCCAATGAGGTGCCTCCTGATCTTCCACCTCCCCCAGAGGAGTTCCATGAGGACTCCCCTCCCCTCCCCCCTCCCCCAGCAAACTATCTTCTGGAGCAGCAGCTTGCAGATGAGCAACGGAAGATGCTGCAGCAGATGGGGAACACCGGAGGTGCTGATCCCCAGCGCTACGGCGACCCCCGAGGGAGCCAGCGAGGCTTCCCTGCCAACTTGCCTTACCAGGCGATACAGCAGGTTCCACCTCCTCCCAGCTCCCAGGCTGCGCAGAACTCCATCCCCAACTACCAGAACATCCATTTCAGTGGGAATAGCTACTCTCCCAATGCCCAGCCCCCTCCTCCTCCAACAGAACACAATGTCTATGAGCAGTATGATGCTCGCCAGCAGGATCCTCGACACAACGAGGTCGTTCGTCCACCGTGGCAGCAGCAGCAGTCGCCTCCGCAGCAGCTGCAGGCACCTGCAGCAATGCAGCAAGGCATGCCCCTAACGCCTCAATCAAAGCAGATCTCCCCCCCTAGGGAGTTACTCATGCCTGGTGGGTCTAACCCCACTCATCTGACCGTCGGTAAGTCAGATGGGTTCCTGTACTAGGAGCTGAGAGAACCGGTGTGACGTGTCGCCCGTCCTCCATCGCTACTCGCGTGACACTGATGTACTCCGCCTCTGGCTTCTCTCACTCCAGACCTAACACCGCTAAAAAGCAAATAACGCAAGCTTGGTTTTGGGATTCTCTCTCACTTGCTCCCTTCCTCTCTCATGGAAGCTTTGTAGCTGTAGGTGTTGGCCAGTCTGAATTGCTTTCCCTGCGCAGTGGCGACTTGGCCTAGGCAAGCCAGACTTTTCTGAAGATATGAAATGAAAGCCAACTAAAGTGGTGAAATTGATTTCAAGGTTGCAGTGCA
>JAWQFJ010017622.1:45000-69467 GCA_034096865.1 Theodoxus fluviatilis
TTTTCCAACTCAACCCTCACAGGAACTCATTTTACTCCTGGGTGGGGAGAAGCAATGGGAGTAAAGCACCTTACTCAAGGTTGCAACTCTAGAATTCACGCAGTTTCGAACACAGCACCCGCTAGCCGCAAGCAACTGCAGGTTCAGCGCACTAATCATTCGGTCACAGAGCCCCACAACCTATCTTCTTTGGACACACAATTCACACTGTTGTAATTATTTGATTATGTCTTTCCTATATTGCAATATTGTTTGTGTTTATGCCAGAGTTCAAAATCATCACACTTGAATATGATATCCCTTCATGGAACTTTCAAATGGTGCAAGCAGACAGCATTCTTGTTACATGGGGATGTTTTCTAAAACTCTGGTTAGACTGGAATTGATGAATTTTTACAGCAATGAAGGAAATCTCCAGACATGACATGCATGGAAATGATGCTCGATGTTTTCAGACACGAGAAAGGATGATTCAGGGCATGAAAGAAGACCTTGAGAAGATCAAGATGAAGATGGCTGAGTATGACCAGAGGATGATGAGGAATGAATATCATATGGAGAAAGACAGAGCTCAGAGGTAAGAGATGAATACACCTGATAGAAAGAAGGATGGGATGTGATCTTATTGTTTTCCAATTTGCATGACATACACACACACACACATTCACACACACACACACACACACACACACACACATACATACATGCATACATACAGATATTCACATACACACACATATTCACACACGCAAACACACATACACACATGCATACATATTAAAATACATATAATCACATACACAAAAACTCACATGTACACACACACACACACACACACACACACACACACACACACACACACACACGTGTACACACACATTCACATACACACACAAACACACATATATTCACATACACTTAAACACATGAATACATTCACACACACACACATCCACATACACACATGCAAAAACATATATTCACATACAATTAAACACACACACACACACACACACACAATACTGGAGTAATATCTGCATTAGAGGAAAATGGAGGAAGTGAGGACCAAAGTGTAGGGTGCCCATTAAACTAAGGGAAACAAGTTTGTTGGAGCTGATGTTTGAAGGAACCCAATATCACAGGGATGGAAAGAATGGGTTGTGACCTAGGAAACTAGTGCTAGTTCATATGTGTTCCGGATAGGTTTTGGTGCAAAGATACACGCAGATAGAATTTGTTTACTGCACATGTATCAATCAGAATATTTCATCAGAAGTGAAAAGGTAAGTTTCTATTTGGTTCTGAAAATAGTTTTACAATGCCTGTTTTGAAAACTGTCAAATATGCTGGATATTGTTCACAAAATTGTAGATTCTGCTTTTAAAAGCAGCTTTGAAAAAGAAGACTTTTTAACCGTCTTGTTGTGTGTTTCCTTACCTGTAAATTTAGTTTTGTTCCTGTGATCCTAGAGAAGATGGGGAGTTCAAATAAGTGCAGTTCTAACCCTGAAAGTTTTCTTGTTCAATGAAGTCCACATGCAAAATTATCTTGCACATATGAATGGATTTCATCATTTGAGGTGAAAAGAACCATGAAAAACCAAATGCCTGCTTTACTTCTGTCTGCTTTGGCAGTGAAGCTGCTACATATGCATGGGTCAGTTTGGCATGGAAAATTGCACTTCTCATGGAAAATTGCATTTCTCATGGAAAATTGCTTCTCATGGAAAATTGCACTTCTCATGGAAAATCCTAGCATTTGGAAGTCCTTAGGGAGTGCAAAATTCCTCAGGCCTTGACTGCATGTTGTGACAGGCAGGTCACATTGTGTTGGAATAGCAAATGCTAACATGGGCATCACATCAGGCCTTGACTGCATGTTGTGACATGCAGGTCACATCGTATTGGAATAGCAAATGCTAACATGGGCATCACATCAGGCCTTGACTGCATGTTGTGACAGGCAGGTCACATCGTATTGGAATAGCAAATGCTAACATGGGCATCACATCAGGCCTTGACTGCATGTTGTGACATGCAGGTCACATCGTATTGGAATAGCAAATGCTAACATGGGCATCACATCAGGCCTTGACTGCATGTTGTGACATGCAGGTCACATCGTATTGGAATAGCAAATGCTAACATGGGCATCACACCAGGCCTTGACTGCATGTTGTGACAGGCAGGTCACATCGTATTGGAATAGCAAATGCTAACATGGGCATCACATCAGGCCTTGACTGCATGTTGTGACATGCAGGTCACATCGTATTGGAATAGCAAATGCTAACATGGGCATCACACCAGGCCTTGACTGCATGTTGTGACAGGCAGGTCACATCGTATTGGAATAGCAAATGCTAACATGGGCATCACACCAGGCCTTGACTGCATGTTGTGACAGGCAGGTCACATCGTATTGGAATAGCAAATGCTAACATGGGCATCACATCAGCCATTTTCCTCACAGGGTTTCGTCAGTGTGAAGCACAAAAAAAAAACACGCACACAGACAAAAATTAACTATAGCAATTAATGATTTGTTAGTATAACCTAGACTGAATGCTTTCTCAGAGTGATAAGCTGCGACTACCGCAGTAAGAGTTAAGAAAAGGAGTTCAATGTTCTATCAACCAAGAGTTGTTAGCTTAATACCTTGAAGGATGGTTGTCCATGTTTGAGGATAAGAAGAATGTATTTGGTCAGATTAATTTATTCTTTGTGTGAGCTGTCTTTCATATACACTTTCATTTGTAAAAGTCAAGGTGATAGCAAATGATCTGTAGAGGGAGAGCCAGATCTTCAAGTGATCAGCCCCAACTCCCTGCACTCTCAGAGAGATGGCCACACTTTGTAATGGCTCCAGGCGCCTGTCAGCTGCCGCAGTTGGACTGCATGTCCATCACCTGTAGACTTGCAGGATCCCAATCCCTAGAAAGCCTTGCCCTCTGCCTCTGCCCCCCCCCCCCCCCCCGCCCCCTCCCCCCCTAAACTCTGCTGTCTCCCGATACACTAGCTTGCACCCCAACTACTGAGGCAGAGTCTGTTTGCTGATATTTTTTTAAGAGTGGTTTCAAAACCCAACCTTTCTCAAGGATACGGTGGCTGAATGTTATTTGCATAATTTTTGGGGGGGGTTTGTTGCGGGCATTAAGCATTTACCATCATGAAAACTTACATGGACAGTACTGCATTTATATTCATCATCATCATCATCGTCATCATCATCATCATCATTATCATCATCATTGTCATCGTTGTCATCGTCACACGACCATTGTCATCACCACCAACATCATCATCATCATCATCATCATCATCATCATCTCCAAAAAAAGAGAAAGAAAACAAAAAACAAGATGACTTTCTGTGTTTGTACTTCTTAGAATATTTCGATGCCTATCGGCAACTTCTTCAGCAAAGAATAAAATAGCGTCAAGATGACGTATAAAAAGAATTACGTGTGCTATGACATAAGACATTCTTATAATCTTGGATGTCCTGGCTGGCCAATTACCACGATAGTCCACAAAAATGAGCACATATAAGTCCAAGAACTCTGGAGAAAGAAACAGCATATCACACACACACACGTGCATACACACACACGCAAATACACACACGTACACACACACACACACGCACACACACAAACGCACACACACACACACACACACACCTCCACACACACAGTACACACATCCAGACCATCGGATCACCCCCGAAAGCCGACAAGCGTACCCTCTGAACATCCAAACCGCCAATCACTCAACTACTCTTTGGTGTTTAGACCAAGAGGATAAGTGGTACGCAGTTTAGTCATCCAAAAAGCCTCCCTCGTCAGTCTACGAGGATGATCCGATGGCACACAATACACCTGCTCGATCGGCATGACTCTCATGTTCGCCATAGTGTGACCCGGCAAGTTGAAGTGCCTGGTCACGAGAGTCCCCTTTTTGGTTCTGATGTCTTGGTAGTGCTGGTAGAAGCGTTAATCATCATCATCATCATCATCATCATCATCATCACCACCACCATCATTGTTGTTGTTGTTGTTGTTGTCACACTGCCATTGTCATCACCACCACCATAATCTTCATCATCATTATTACATCTGTCTGCAGGCTGGAGCGAAGGCTGGAGATGTTTGAGAAGGATCGAGAAGAGCAGCGGGAGAGACTGAGGAAGCGCCAGGAGCGCAAGCAGAGAGAGCATCAGGAGCAGCTGCAGCAGCAAAGGGTAAGCATGGAGAAAGCAGAGAGAGCATCAGGAGCAGCTGCAGCAGCAAAGGGTAAGCATGGAGAAAGCAGAGAGAGCATCAGGAGCAGCTGCAGCAGCAAAGGGTAAGCATGGAGAAAGCAGAGAGAGCATCAGGAGCAGCTGCAGCAGCAAAGGGTAAGCATGGAGAAAGCAGAGGACGTGCTTGGAGAGTGCTGGGGGTAAGCAGAGCGATCTGGCATAAGCAGAGGTTTTGATGGGAATTAACCATGGTTAAGGTGGGAGTAAGCAGAGGTTTGCTGGAACTGAGCTGAGGTAAGCTGGAGCTTAACAGAAGACAAGGTGGGAGTAAGCAGAGGTTTGCTGGAACTACGCTGAGGTAAGCTGGAGCTTAACAGAAGACAAGGTGGGAGTAAGCAGAGGTTTGCTGGAACTGAGCTGAGGTAAGCTGGAGCTTAACAGAAGGTAAGGTGGGAGTAAGCAGAGGTTTGCTGGAACTGAGCTGAGGTAAGCTGGAGCTTAACAGAAGGTAAGGTGGGAGTAAGCAGAGGTTTGCTGGAACTGAGCTGAGGTAAGCTGGAGCTTAACAGAAGGTAAGGTGGGAGTAAGCAGAGGTTTGCTGGAACTGAGCTGAGGTAAGCTGGAGCTTAACAGAAGGTAAGGTGGGAGTAAGCAGAGGTTTGCTGGAACTGAGCTGAGGTAAGCTGGAGCTTAACAGAAGGTAAGGTGGGAGTAAGCAGAGGTTTGCTGGAACTGAGCTGAGGTAAGCTGGAGCTTAACAGAAGGTAAGGTGGGAGTAAGCAGAGGTTTGCTGGAACTGAACTGAGGTAAGCTGGAGCTTAACAGAAGGTAAGGTGGGAGTAAGCAGAGTGTGTTCTAGGAGTAAGTGGGAACAAGCAGAGTGCTAGCCAAGCAAAAAATAGGATGAATTTCTACTGAAAAGATTCAGGAAAAGGAAAGGGTAAACTTCAGAGTGAAGAGGCTGACTTAGAAGTAATGAAGAGTTAGCTGGGAAGCACAATAGGTCAAGCATGGGGTAGGAAAGGGTATACTCAATGCATGCAAACAAACAAGAAGAGATGCAAGGAAAGCAAAATGTATCCCACTTATTTGCAAGAACAATGCAGATGAGAGGTGCACAACTGATATTTGTTGAAGTAGAGATGAATATCGCAGTTTCAAGCTTGGACTAGTAGACACTTCCTAAGTTGCATGTCGGTGGTGTTTCCACTCTTCAGGAGACGAGGGAGAAGCAGCGCCAAAGTTTCGAGGAGCAGAAGCGACTCCTGATGTTGGAGGAAGAGAAGATGAAGCAGAGGAGAGAGGAAGAACTACAGAAAAAGAGACAAATGGTAAGAACCTATTTTTTCCCCAAGTTGAATACCCTATCTTTGCTAAATGCATGCATGGTACATGGATTTTGTACAAGACTTTAAAATTTCTTTTGGACACTGATATACAACCTCACGTAAGAAACCAAGGCTGATGTAGGAAAAATGACATAATGAGCTGTTTCAAACCACTATATTGTTTATTCATTCATGCATATTCCAGAAAAAGGGTGTGTTCCTAGAGGAAATTATTTCACGGTAATGTAAACCTCATGAAAACAAATTTGTGACTTAGTGCCTTCCTGACATTTCTCAGGCTTTGCTTACATTTTGTTTTGCTGATTTCATCCATGTTTCTCATGCAGCATCACTAAGTTGTAGAGTGTTTTCAGGTTAGAAAGGATTCTGGGTGCCTGTTGTTAGTTCCTTCTCAGTACTGGCAGAAAGGAGTACACTGAAGGGACATGGTTGTGATACAAAGAGGTTCGTTGCATGTGAAATAATGAAATCAGATTTCAGAAAATGCTGTCTTTATAAAATATTGATGAGTGATGCTGTGCAGAAAGGTGAGCAATGATGTCAGACTTTCAATACATAAGCAGGTGTATCATGGCTGCCAAATCATGCACCAAACCAGTTAGCCTGTGAAAGTGAAGAGGCAGAGGCTACAATGAAAAAGAACTTTAAAGACAGTTATGGGGATTGCTTGTATATTTCTGAAGTGTCCTTGTTCAGCATCCTCAGTCACCCACGCACTTGTCTCTCACTCTCTTCTCTTGCTTCGCCAGGAGCGGGAGCAGCTTGCAGAGATGCAGGCGCAGCGGGAGAAGGAGGAGGCTGCACTGAGAGCAGAGGCCAGGCAGCGCGAAGAGGAATACCAGCGCCAGCGCTTCCAACAGCAGCAGCAGGAACGGCTCTTCCAGCAACGGCCCATCCGCGTGGCTGAAGAACGGCGCCGACTGGATGGGTCAACGGTGCCTCCTGTACCCACACAAGCACAGCTGTCCAACCCTGGCTACCAGCAGTACGCCAACCTGCCCCCACAGGCCCAGCCCCAGGGTAAAGAGAACTTCCCACCCCCACCACCGGAGCGGACTTCATCGCATGACCTTTTCCAGCAGCATCGAGGCCGAGAGTTCCCTTCAGCGCTGAGGTCGGGAGCTGAGCGTGAAGGTTTACCCCTGCCTGCAGGGCCCAAGAAGTCAGTGACTTTCAATACTCAGCTGGAAACACAGATCCACCAGTACTCCATCAGCAGCATTAGTGATGTGGAAGGTACGCCAAATGCCTCGGTGTCATCATACAGGTCCTCATCGCAGTCGTCGGACCTGGAGGCAGAATCCCCTCCCTATGCCAACCAGCCTCCCAGCAATGACGTTTTCTCACCAGCAGTTTCAGGACCAAACCTGGACATTCGTTATCACCATTCACCAGGCACGCCGGGGGTGATTGGCTCACAGGAGGTGTACCGTGATCCCAAGATGCGAATTGAAGCCCAAAAGGCTCAGCTAAATATTCCCAAGAAGCCCAACACTGACCGGATGTCTTTCCGGGACAAGATGAAATTCTTTGCAGCAGAAGCAGGCGAGGATAGTCCGAAGTACAAAGCTAAAGCTTCCCGAACTCAGCGAACAATCGAATCTCAGCTCAATGGCAAGTAATAGTTGGTAGGCAAGGTAGGTGAGTTTTTGGACCCCAAAGAGGAAAGGCAAGGGGCCAAGGAGAGTTTGCACTGAGGTTAGCAGGGAGCAGGCCGATCTGTCTGTTGATGGAGTAGGTATTGCTGAGTTGGTGACGAGGTTGTTGATCGGGGTGGAGGTACTTATTCTGAAGCAGAAGTCTGCTAGGAATGGATGCTGGGTGTGATATGGGCGAAGCCCTCTGTGCTAACTGCACTACCCAATAGAGTGAGCATCTGTGTCCATACAGTAAGTGGCACAGCAGTGATCTGGGTCCAAAATAGAGAGATATGGATGACCATTGGTCAGCATGCATGTTGTGGAAACCGTTAGGGCATTACTCTGTTGTGTTGGATCCAGAAGGTAAGCACAGATGATGGGTTTGGAGGGCATCTTTCCCACATAAGCCAAAAAGTTTGCTTGCCTTTTTTATTCATTTGCTTGCCCCTTGTTTTTCCAGACATGTTCAAAACCAGACAGAATGGCTGGCTGCACAATTTGCTGTAGACCCTACAGAGACCTGTACATTGTACATTGCTATAGAGAGGGGGGGAGATAGAGAGGGGGGAGAGAGAGAAGGAGCTGTCTGACTGCAGATGCAGCAAGAGAAAAGGGCTCTCATCTTCCACCCTTAGGGGATCTGATGGTTTATTGCCTGAATAGCATCATTCCAAGTTCGGGCTCCCTTGCATGGTAAGACTCATGCTGTGTTTGATGCAGCAGTGCATCGCATACCTGAGAGGAAGCCGTCCTCAGATGGTACAGGGGGAGAGAGGGAGACCTTTCTCCCTGCCTGTCTCACTGCTTTCAGATCGGGTGCTTGCCATGATGGGAGCAGGCCAGGTTGAAAATGTGGAGGAAAATGAATGATACAGTATCTTGATACTTTGCTCCCTCAGACAGAAGAGGACAGAAAAGGAAAATGATTTCAACCAGGTAACATTGCTTGAGGACGTTGATGCATTTGTTATACAAAGCAGAAGGTAGAAACTAATGCATGAAATGTAATGTCATTCCAGAAATTCCTACTTTCCAGATGTCTGCATTTAGTAAGAAATGACATCCAAGTACCCTAGTAGGGTGGGCATGTGGAGTGTCTTCAAGATCAGTCCAGCATGAGCTTGCTCTTCGGACGTGAAGCATATTAACACCTGAGCAGTGGCAGCTCATGGGGTATTATTGGCGTTTGCCCTGACTGCAGACATGTTTGTAGTTACAGTAGGATTTCTCAAGGTTCCGTAGGATTCTTTGAAGACAGGTGCCGAAGAGTGTGCCCGATTTGTAGGTTGTGCTTTGATACTTATGATAATTGATGTATGTCCTGCCGCTGTAAATGCTTTTTTTTGTGCACTGACCTGTGCCAAGTTGGTCTCTTTTGTACATAGCTTTTCCTCGGCGCATGGCTCTCTTTGTAAAAATATATACATATAATGATATATTATTCCATTGTGATCTTCAACTGCCATAACGAACAGACACACCCACGTGAACAAAAAGTTCAGTGATACTTCCATGTTCAATGTCAGTTGGTAGATATCCCATCACCTTTTTCTGTTGGACTGCAGAACCCATATCCTGTTGTGATTTCAGGTGTTGTGTAGAGAGAAGTTGTTACTGTTATGCCATGTCAGAATTAACGTCTGGCAATGTCGGCCTTGTCTGATGTTCCTGAGAACCATTGAATGTTACTCACCGCTGCCTATACACTAGATTCTGAGACAGTGAACTGAAAGAGAGCTTGCAATTTTACACCCTTCTTGTGCACCTATGCCTCAAAGTCATGTGATTTTTTACTTCAAGCCTTTCCCTCATAATCCGACCAACTTATAAACATATCTACCGACACATGTTCCTGTCCAGTGAAGATAACATGTATTTTCTTACATTTATCAATCTGGAGGTGTGGTTATTTTTTAGATCTTGTAAAAAACACACATATCCTCGTCCATGGGTTGTGACTATGCAGATTTTGGAAGAGTTTTCAGATGAGACATTACTATTTTCGTACATGGATTGAGAGTTATATGTGCATGCTTCTGATTTGATAGCCCTGATGACAGCGGAAACAGCAACCTGTTCATGAATATTCAGCTGGATCATGCAAATAATGTGTTTACAAATTTGATGCATTTTTAATGTTACTTTTTCCTGTTTTGTTCCAGTTTTTTATTTTAAAAAAATACTGTTTCTGTACATAAGAATTTTAAGGGAACTGCAAAGAATGTCTTGTAGGTGGCATTTTGATGTGAAAAAAAGGATGCAGTGATATCCATTTCCCCCACATAATGATAATAAATCCTTAAAGATACTAAAAGAAAAACATTCCTTTATTTCCATGTTGTTTTATCCAAAGTGTTTCACATTTTTTTCCACATTTCTTTTTTAAAATAATTATATTGTCTTCTGCCTGTCTTTGTTGTGATTTTTTTTTTCATCACTTTTATATGCCTGTTCCTTTTTTTTTTCCTCCTGCTACGTCTATCTAGACCTCCCCCCTCCTGTTCAGCTGACTTGATTCGTTCTTCAAGCACTCTGGTGTTGATCTTGGCATGCTAGGTGAAGAGAATTCTGCAGAAACAAATACCACATTGGCAAGGAGTTTTAATGTATTTCATCTACTGCCTTTCAGAGAGCAGACTTTGAGGAGAGGAAGAAAGAGTTGTGATTAGCGTTCTTTTCAGCACCAGTTTGCAAGCCAAGATGATAAAAGTACCCAAATTGTTTTAGTTTGACTGCATAAGATGAATGGTGGGTTTGGTGTGGCTTTTTCACCATGAGATTTGGCATCTGTTGTGACAAATTGATGACATGCTTCACAATCAGCAGTGATGTCTGTGTTAGATCATTATGCCAAGCACCAAAGAAATATCCCACATGTTTATGCATGTGATGGGATTGGGCCATCAATTCTGAATTGTGTAGTAGAATTGACTAGGGAAACACCTAAAGTGTTTACTGAATGCACATAATGCAAGTGGTTTTTGCATAATAAAAGGCAGTGTTACTTTTGATCAGTGTCCGCTGAATATTCAATGAAAATGTTGCTGTGATCTAGCAGTGTTGTAACATCATTTTCATATCAACCATCGTAAGGCTCCATATCGCACAATTAAGGGTGATTAAGAAGAGACTTTTTTTTAAAATCAATTTGGTTGTGACTTATTATTTATGTAATCTTATTTAAAGTTTTCGCCATGTCTTGTTATGCCACCCTGCCTACATTCACTGACTTCAAAGAATCAAACTTCATAGTTTTATATGGAATCATTCACTCCACAGAATAATAGTTTTCAATCAAGGGCTAACTCCTTCTCATTACCATCTGGACAGTGTCTAGTCAGGGTTGTACATTCATTTCAAGATAGACAGGAACAGGAAGCTAAGTAATTGAAAAGACTGCACATTAATTGAACTATTCCGTGGACTTTCCATATGGACTAAGGATTGGTTCAGTGTGTATTGATTTGCTGTACAGGTCATTCTTTTGAGCAATAAAATTACCATATTTCTAACAAAACTCCAGGTTGTCCTACATATTATTTCAAGTCTCCGATTGGATGGATTGATGGATATTATGGATAGAGGGGATGTAAATGGAAGGAAGGAATGAACTGCTTTGTTGATGTCAGACTGCTTTTTTCTGTACACATGTATTTGAGAGAGAAAAAAAAAAACACTAATGGAAGTCACACATCCATCAGAAACAATGCAACAAAAATGGATACTTGCATAACTGCAGCTAGCAACAAAAATTAGACCATCTACTTTATCCTCTGTTCTTTCTCCCACAACCCTTGTCCCACTTGTGTGATTTCTTACCTCTGTCAACTTTTACATGAAAACAAGCAGTTGTGCATGCACTGGGCAGTATCTGAGCACTCTCCATCAATTTGTTTTGTATGTACGCGCACGCTTGTATGCATGTGTCTGTCTGTGTGTGCGCGCGCGCGTAAGGAAGTGAAAAAATGGACTCGGCATTTAGGTTAGTTTGTTGCAATTGTTGGAAAATGACTGAAATGTCTATACTGCTATAGAAGTTTTCAGTTATTTCCAGCCCACAAACGCATGGTCATGTGTGTAGTTACCTGACGTAGTTCCTAGTTTGGCATTATGTTCTTATGTTCAATACCACGTGACTTAATTCTACATCGTTCTAGATGACATGATTTCTTCTAGCTTATGAGAGAGAGAGAGAGAGGGGGGGGGGAGGATAGAGAGAGAGAGAGGTGCATGGGGAGAGAGAAAGAGAGAGGTGGGAGAGAGAGAGAGAGAGGTGCATGGGAAGAGAGGGAGAGATAAAGAGAGAGGTGGGGGCAGAGAGAGAGGTGCATGGGGAGAGAGAGAGAGAGATGTGTGTGTGTGTGGGGGGGGGGGGGGGGGGAGAGAGAGAGAGAGGTGCATGGGGAGAGAGAGGGAGAGAGAAAGAGGGGTGAACTCCAGTACGCGTGCTACGAGCCCCTCCAAGTGAGTGAGCCCTTTGGAATGGAACCCCAGGAGTAAAGTACTGTACTTGAAGGTGAGAGTAATGACTTGTCAGTCACTGATGCACTGTGGATTTCGTCTGCTCTGATATGACAAGTGAACTAATAAAAGTATTCGAAACTGATTACCAGATTTGAATTTTGTATTTCCCTTGTGCAAGCTATAGGACATTCTCATAAACGTACCCAGTAGGAGTTATCCTCGGCGCTCTCTGTCGAAAAACAACGCGTTAGGTAGAACCAACTAGTTCCGGTTGCATTCTCGAAGCGTCTGCACTGAATACTAGATCGCTCAAAGTACATGTATGTGGGGGTGGAAAACAGTACTGTCATGTAAAGCTCGAATGAGTAGCAGCAGATAACTGTTTAGTTCTGACTTGAATTGACAATTTCGTTTCCCTGGTCTGGCGAGGACAGAAAATTCACGATCATAGACTGATGGAGTCGATGAGTGCATGATCAACTTGCCCGCATTCGGCGTAATGTAACGTGTAAGATTATGACAAGAAAATGGCATTAAAGCACAAAACAAAGTTTCATGACAACTAAATTCACCAATTATATTAATAACTTACCATATTTACACCTACATCTAGTGCTAAAACCTTTCATACAAAGCAAACAAAACATACTGCGGGGAGTGTCCCGGTCGCGCATCAAAACTCAGTGCACGAATAATCTTACACGTTACATTACGCCGAATGCGGGCAAGTTGATCATGCACTCATCGACTCTATCTGTCTATGATCGTGAATTTTCTGTCCTCGCCTGACCAGGGAAACGAAATTAATAGTCTATTCAAGCCAGAACTAAACAATTATCTGCTGCCACTCATTTGAGCATTACATGAAACATTATATCACACTAGCTCGATCGTCTGCTGGCGTAGTGGCTACAGCAAAGAATATAGTCTTTGGCTACGGTTCGATCGTGTTCGTCTCCTATGGGACATTTTCATTAACGTACCCTGCAGGAGTTATCTTCGGCGCTCTCTGTCGAAAAACAACGCGTTAGGTAGAATCACCTAGTTCCGGTCGATTCTCGAAGCGTCTGCACTGAATAGATATTTGCTAGATCGCTCAAAGTACATGCATGTGTGGGTGGAAAACAGTACTGTGTCATGTAAAGCTCGAATGAGAAGCAGCAGATAACTGTTTAGTTCTGGCTTGAATTGACAATTTCGTTTCCTTGGTCTGGCGAGGACCGAAAATTCACTATCAAATCGAGTCGAGTGATCAACTTGCCCGCACGGCGTAATGTATAGCCTTTAGGCCTAACTTGTAAGATCGGGTCGATAATGACAAGAAAATGGCATTAAAACACACAAAAAGTTTCATTACAACTAAAATCACCGATTATATTAATAAGTGACTATTTTTACACTTACAGCTAGTACTCAAACTTTACAACGCAAACAAAACACACCTGCGGGGAGTGTCGTGGTCTCGCAATCGCATCAAAACTCGATGCACGAGTGATCGTTTCACTATCTGATACGACATGGTATTCCAGCAAACAAGCAACTACTGCAACTTTATGAAGTTATTGAAATCTCAAAGTGTGATGTCAGACATCGATTGACCGATCGAATTCGACTGCAGCTGCCGGTTGCGTTCTCGAATATTTCGTCTGCACTGAATACTATAAATCGCTCAAAGTATGTGGGGATGGAAAACAGTACTGTGTCATTTGCCGTAACCATCGTGGCAAAATTATTGATGGAAAAGTTGTCAAGCTACATGGCATTCCAGCAAACAAGCAACTACTGCAACTTCATGAAGTTATTGAAATATCAAAGTGTCATGTCAGACACGATTGACAGATGAGTTCGACTGCAGCTGCCGAATCAAACGTAAGCGCTGCCCCCAAGCTCGTTTAAGTTGCTTGTGATCGTTTCGCTATCTGATCCGACAATAATTACTAAACATTGATATCAAAAGCACTATTCAAAATTTTTGGCGGGTGGTCTACCCCGCACAACTAAAATCTACGGTTAATAATATCATCTCCACAAGCCGAACTACGTGAAGTTATACATTACGCCGATACACGAGTGCGCGCAAGTTGATCGACTGGATGATAGTGAATTTTCGGTCCTCGCCAGACCAGGCCGGGAAACGAAATTGTCAATTCAAGCCAGAACTAAACAGTTATCTGCTGCTACTCATTCGAGCTTTACATGAAACATTATATCACACTAGCTCGATCGTCTGCTAGCGTAGTGACTATGGTCAAAGACCCTCTTTGCTATGGTTCGATCGCGTACGTCTGCTAGCCAGCTATAACTACGTACGGTGAGGTTTGTTTACTTATCTTCTGTGGGTTTTGTGCAGAAAGTATACGTTAAAACAGTCTAATATGACTATTTTCGATTAGTTTTTAATCTAATTAATCTTTTTGCATGCTTCAAATTCAATGTCATCCTTTTGCCACGATCTAGCGATCATCCCATGAGCTTCTATTTTTACCAGTCTACCGGAACTAGGGGACGTAAAGGGACAAAACTTGGGCTGTATTTCCGTTTCAGAAGTGAGAATGTCCCATAGGTATGTACGGCGTGGTTTGTTTGCGTACTAGCTGCAAGTGTAAAAATGGTCAGTTATTAATATAATCGGTGATTTTAGTTGTAATGAAACTTTTTGTGTGTTTTGATGCCATTTTCTTGTCATCATCGACCCGATCTTACAAGTTATACATTACACCAAGTGTGGGCAAGTTGATCACTCATCGACTCGATGATAATGAATTTTCGGTCCTCGCCAGACCAGGGAAACGAAATTGTCAATTCAAGTCAGAACTAAACATTTATCTGCTGCTACTCATTCGAGCTTGACATGAAACATTATATCACACTAGCTCGATCGTCTGCTGGCGTAGTGACTACGGTTCGATCGCGTTCGTCTGCTAGCCAGCTAGGCACTTATGGTGAGGTTTGTTTACTAATCTTCTGTGGGTTTTGTGCAGAAAGTATACGTTAAAACAGTCTAATACGACTATTTTCAATTAGTTATTAATCTAATTAATCTTTTTGCATGCTTTAATGTCATCCTTTTGCCACGATCTAGCGATCATCACATCAGCTTCTATTTTTACCAGTCTACCGGAACTAGTGCAAGTAAAGGGACGAAACTCAAGCTTAATTTCCGTTTCAGAAGTGAGAATGTCCTATAGGTGACGGCCATAACCTATTTTCAGTCCCAGATGTCCAAAATTATTATCTGTGTGTGCCAGAATGTTCCAAACCAAATTTACTGGAGAGAAAAAACGTGGCATGTCGTTCCATGAATTAGTTTTGTTTTTGTTGTCCTCCGTATTCTTGAAGGAGTGGTAAAGAAAGTATTTCCCACCCCCTTCTTCCTCCCTATAAGGCATGCTGAACAATAAAAAACGGAAGAGCTTTTTCAATGGCCAGGAGATGCCTTGCAAATGTGAGGATGACACATCCGCATATGGGCGAAAAACACGAATGGTCCACTCATACAGAAACCCGCCTCAAATGGAGCACTAATATTTTCCCTTGGCTTAGAAACTGCAGAAAAATCGGTTAGATGTGGGCGTGTGTGTGTGTGTGTGTGTGTGTGTGTGTGTGTGTGTGTGTGTGTGTGTGTGTGTGTGTGTGTGTGTGTGTGTGTGTGTGTGTGAATTATCTTTAGGCACGTGCTTCCATTCTCGATACTCTACTTTTTATAAACTTGCACTCCTCCCACCTACACCCAAACCAAATCTTATTTCTCTAACCCATATCCCCAACCTATCCACTTCCCGCCTTTTCCACATCCACCCAACTCAGGAACAAACAGAAGAACCACTGTATTGATGAGACTTTGATCTGTGCAGTGAAAAGACCATGACACAAGGCGCTGTCATGGGAAACGCTTTCTTTATTGACTGTGGGGAATTTTATTTCAGGGGAAGGAGGAGGAGAAGAGAAAATACAACATTCAACAAGGCAGGCAGTGGAAACAACAAACAGAGTAAATATCTCATCTCGAGTGAGGGCGCTGCTATCGCATTCCCGATTACTTCTTCATCCTAAGAGGTGTGAACACGTTGAACGAGGTGTGAGCATGTTGAACGAGCTGATACGGCAGTCTTGTAATGCTGGGTGATGAATTTGCATGGATATATTTATTATACAGGATGCACGCTTTTTCCGTAGCACAGTTAAGAAAAAAATTATACTAAGACAACAACGACAACAAAATTGAAGTACTTTATTAAATTCGAATGTACCCCCATTAAAAAACTTTTCTCAATAGTTTAGTGCCCTTGTCACGACTCGTTTCGTTTGTACTGTTGGTTAGTAGTTTCCCTACGCTGTTCATTAATTTTGCATGTGCTTTGATTGTAGTAGTTATGCTAATTATACTTGCAACGTGTGATGGGCCGTGAAACTCCATCGTTCATCTAATAATTAAATTTTAGCTGGGCATGGTATTCTACAATTTTTTTGTCTGTGGGTGGATTTTCTTGTTTTTTCGTGCCAGTTGCGCGTGCTTTATCACCTCAGTGATGCATATTCTCTATTGCACGAGAATTTCGCGCCTTCCTTGTCTTATTGAGAGTCAGAATTATGTGTAGGAAGAGGGTTTTTAAATTGAGAGTTCTGTTACTCTCGGTAGGTCCAGTGTGGCTATTGGAGAAGTGTATCTCCTGCTTGGCTGGTTGCCTGTTTGGTTTTGTTGGCGACTTGGTGTTGCCAGTGTTCGTTTTGGCGGATGTGCGTTGCCGGTTACTGCTGCTCTTAATCTTGAGAGGTAAGGATATCGGATACACTTTTTCTCTTACTGTCTTGATTTGTTCGCGGTTTTATATCTGCCTCTCATTCTGTTGCTTCATTTTTCCTTTAACTGAAGTTATTGTTTTTTTTGGGGGGGTTATGTTTCAGATTTTGGGGCGCCAGGCCATTAACTTGTGGGGCCGCAATTTGTTATAGGGCTATAGGCCATTGGGTTGTGAGGTTACTTCATTGTTTTTTGTCTACCTTTGAGACCATGTTGGCCCAGCTGGTAGAGCATTTCGGGCGCTGACCGAAAAGTAGTGAGTTCAGGCCCCGCCTGATATAATACATTTTCTTCCTGTTTGTCTCGTGCAGGTAAGTGTTAAAACTTCAGTCTGTATATTTTCATTGGTTTATACAGACTTTTGGACGATGGTTTGCATTTAATCACACTCGTGAATTGATTTTCGTTTTTGAGATTTATTGTTATTTGAGTGTTCATTTGAAGGGGAATTTTGTAACAATTGTATTCTTGTCATCATTTGTGTCCAAATGACTGCATAAGAGCAAGCTTGTATTTGAAAAGCATAAATCTGTACCGATTAAATTAAGTTTCATCCTGCTTGTGGCGTTTTTGTACAATAAGAGCAGTGACTGAGGAAGGAATTCTTTATTTTAGTTTTTTTTTAATACTGTCTGCTGGTACCGTGAGCCATGTTCCACCTATACCAGCTTTGACAGCCCTGAAGAGCTAAAGTTTGCTACGTCTGATTTTTACTAATCTGTATATTTCTTGCAGATCGATACATGTTTCTGGTCTTAAGATGCGTATATCATATACCAGAATTGTGACCGAGGGGTAGCTGTTATTTTTCTTTTCCATTTTAAAATGCATGTAATGTTGTTACTTAAAGCTTGACACGCAGGTCAGCGACCCAGTCAGTGGTTGAGCAGGAGCTGGGCTTGATCTTTTAAGGTAGTCTAAATGCGTGTTTGGATCTGACCCAGTCCCGAGGTCGACCCAAAGCTTCCAGCTGCTTGGGGCCTCCCCTGGCTGAGCTACTGGAGCAGGCCCCTGGCTGGGCTACTGGAGCAGGCCCCTGGCTGAGCTACTGGAGCAGGCCCCTGGCTGGGCTACTGGAGCAGGCCCCTGGCTGGGCTACTGGAGCAGGCCTCTGGCTGGGCTACTGGAGCAGGCCCCTGGCTGGGCTACTGGAGCAGGCCCCGAGAGTCCTGCAGGCAGCCTGGGAATCCAGGTGACAAGTGGACATCGTTAGGCCCCGGCCCGTGCGAGACAATCAAGGACGAGTTTGACAATTAGATGACATTGTGGCTGACGCCGCAGGATTCGAAACACAGACGACGAAGCTAAGGACGAAGTGCTTCCTTGGAGACGAACGAAGAATGTGCACTTAGTGAATTCACAACACCGTCACACGATCATAGATAAATCACGGGTAAAATGACAGATCCGAAGCACCATACATAGATAATGTAATCCTCATAATATATGAACGTACAAAATATGAATATGTAAAATATAAATTCTGTATGACGGTCATACACCGAGATGAAACGGACAAACGCTTTACAAGTACTCGCAGGATTCAAAAATACTCTTTGATTACCTCAATTCATGGGAAAAGATAACACAAATACGGTTGAGCAAACATTGCAACATTGATAAACAGATGGTGATAGGAGGAGAAATACACATAAAACGGCGTAATACCACAAAAGCTATTTTTCTCCAAGCATTATAAATCACAACATTTTTAGGGTTTTGTATATTTACAGGAGGATACAGATCTACGTATGTACAGTCTATGGACACATAAACTTCAGAAGATTCTCTAAGTCGACTTTTCTCCAAAATGTCAATATTAATGATTCCAAAAACGCAATAAACACAACTCGTTTGTTTGACAATACAAATATATATTCTAACGCCCTCTATTAAGTTCTTACTAGTTATGAACTAAGACAGAAACGCTAAATATAATTTCACCTTGTTTAAACGTTGCATCTTTGTACAAATCCTCATATTTATAAACTATACTAATTATCTCTCAGCTCTGAATGATAAGACAAGACAATTCTGGAGAAGAGGGATCACTGGCAGTCTTCGACTCTCTCTTCAGCCCTCTCATGCAGGGAGAAAAGATGTGGGCCAAAATAAAGCAGCAGAAGGAGAGGAAAGAAGTATGCGAGTTGTATAGAAGTAGAAACGTAGGATGGAGTATGGAGAGAAATATGAAAAAGGATAAACAATACAGGAAGCGGGGAGATTTAAAAAAAAATCGTTTTCCGCCATTACTAACTCGTGCTTTTGCAAAGAGTGCAGCGAGTAATGTGGAGTGTAATGAATCAGCCAAATCTTCCCTCGTGTGTGACTCGGTATGATGACAAGGTCAATACAGTCTATCGTGAGATGGGCAACTTCATTAATGCTCCAACGCGCAAACATACGCGAGCACTTGTGACACTCGCGCTTACACGTGTGCTTAATTAAGCGCCTACACACGCACTTAATGGGCGTACATGCATGCAAGCATTTACACAATCAGACGCTTACACACACACACACACACACACACACACACACACACACACACACACACACACACACACACACACACACACACACACGCACACACTCTGAAAGACAGACAGACACTAGAGACAGGCTGTCTGTCCGTCTGTCTGCCCCCCCCCCCCCCCCCCC
Organism: Theodoxus fluviatilis; assembly: GCA_034096865.1. NCBI lineage: Eukaryota > Metazoa > Mollusca > Gastropoda > Cycloneritida > Neritidae > Theodoxus > Theodoxus fluviatilis. The sequence goes on from JAWQFJ010017622.1 coordinate 64,157, forward strand.
TCTCTCTCTCTCCCTCCCTCCCTCCCTCCCTCCCTCACATCTCTCAATAACTGTGAAGATACTGCGAGTGACGGAAACGCAGCAAACTCGCGATTTACTGCAACGCGCATGCGTGTGTACTTATCTTCCTGTCATCTGCCTAAATACTGGGACTTTGTTTGCATTGGCTGTGGAAGTAGAAACAAAACTCATCTGGCGATTATGATCATACTGACTTGAAAAAGGGACTTGAATATATCATAAGGTAGATGAACATTCAATACTGCTCCACAAAAATGCGTGTGTTGTTGTAACGAATGCGAAATGTCACGCAATCCCCCCCCCAAAAAAAAAAGTTAGTAATAATGGCAAATATCAATTTTGTTCCTAACATTTGAAAGCATAAAAAACTACGGAACAATGAAGCGTGGTTTTGGAATGTAAGCCTAAATGAATGGGGCGTACGTGCGTTTGTTTATTTTCTCTTATTCTTTCTCCATTTGGCTGTCTTTTTTCGGACAGTTAATGTCAAAACTCCCTCGCTTTGCTTTCACAGACCCCACTCTGATTCATTGGAATGTGCGGTTCACCAACTCTTCAGAATTGAATGGGTGCATGACGCGAGGAAATGGAAAGGTATTCACGACCTGAACTACGCAGTGGGCTGCTCCCGTGTGAGAGCAGTTTCCTCTTTCGCAAATAACTCTGAACTTCTTTCCAACTTCACAAACAGGGAGACAGGAACATGGCGTTGAACGATATCTGTATCCACGACACATTAATTTTCCCACGTGTTCAAGCTTCTGCATTCAAGGAAGTTTTGGTCTCCTCTGAACCAGTTTGGCTGACTGTGACCGAATTAAGCTAGTTCTAGTTCTACTCGAAGCGAATTAAAAGATATAACCTGAAGAAACGATCAGAAGTGCAAAACAAAGCAAAACTGTTCATGATGTTGTGCTTCTAATGGAAATATGTTAGATACTATTTATCAGCTTCAGTTTGACGATGTGCAGTAATCGGCTTCCAAATCGAATAAGTCTTGTATGTAACACGAGATGTGCCTTTGAACCAAGTTTTAGTGAAATAAAGAGAGAGAGAGCGAGAGAGAGAGAGAGAGAGAGAAGAACGAGAGAGAGAGAGAGAAGAACGAGAGAGAGAAGAACGAGAGAGAGAGAGAGAGAGAGAGAGAGAGAGAGAGAGAGAGAGAGAGAGAGAGAGAGAGGAGAGAGACAGACAGACACACAGACAGACAGACAGACACACAGACAGACACACACACAGACAGACACACACACAGACAGACACACACACACACACACACACACACACACACATACAGACAGACAGACAGACAGACAGACAGACAGACAGACAGACAGACAGACAGACAGACAGACAGACAGACAGACAGACAGACAGAGACAGAGAAACAATGAGAATATTTGGACAAGTGGATTGGAATTTATCACTTTGTCCTAAACCACGTATCATAGTTTCATTCATTCTCAAAATTAGCGTCTCTCGACCTTTGACACGGTCGTTGCAGTCTGAGAATTACATTTAAAATCATTTCTGTTTCAAATAGATTACATATTAGATCAATATAAAATGTGTTGTATATCAAGCAGTGATTAGAAGGTTGACTAAATCCAAAATCTTCCCTGTTCTGTCTTTCGCACTACAGATGCTGATAAAAAGGAGTTGATTGGTCCGTCGCTTTTTTCTCTCTCTCTTCGGTTTTGTTTTTCGACAGTTTTTCAGGAAATTGCATCCAACGACCCGAAAAATGCTCAGCTATGAATTGAAGTGTTTGTCTAATGTCTGCAGCATCTGTGTCGTTGGCGTATTCAGGATTGCGTTAGCTGTTCTCACAGGGAGCAGAGAAGTGGACAACAACTCCTGCAGTTTATCACCCTTCGTCTAATTTAATTTCCCTTCCATTTACTCTGCCCTTTCATGTTTTCCTTCATCTGAAATAAATGAACACCGATGCGCAGGATTCTTCAACTTGTGGCAAACACTAGCAAGCTCATGTCAGCATCGTAGAAAGGCTCATTTGCATAATGTCCTTCCAGATTAAAATTGAAGTTAACCATTTAACTGCTTGCAAATGACTGCACTTTAGTGACTGATGGTATTGCAGTTGCGTTGCTACCACTATGTCTAACGTCCATTTCATGGTGTGCTCAAGAGCAAGCCACATATCTTTGTCTCTGATGAGTGTTCCGCCACTTTTAATTGGTGCTTAGGGAAGTTTAATTACTTGTGAAACCCACTTCCTACACTATTATATTAAGCTTTTAAAAGTAATTTTATTGTCTACTAATTGATTGTCTACTCATGCTCACACTATTTCCAGTATGTCACATGCAGACACTGTATGCAAGATGATGTTATGGAGAATATTACAGATTTGTGGAGACGAATTGATCAAAGCAGCATTACAAAGCCTCCACCCAACACACACACACACACACACACACACACACACACACACACACACACACACACACACACACACCGCATCCCCCATCCCCTAAAGAATTACACATTGTGATCACAACACATCCGATTAAAACGGTTGAATGACCGCACAACTCACATTGTTAAGGGTCATAATTCTGTGTATGTTCTTATTACCAGAAATTTCTCCAGCTTTTGAGTGTGCTCAGGTAGACACAGAGAAAACACGCAAGACCTATGACAGACACCATCGCTAGAAGACCTCATATCAGCAACAGCTTCAAATCAATACAATACAGTACTTCAGATTCAGCACACTTCGTCGGTCCACGACACCTCAGAGCCAATGTGGACATTCACCGTCACGAAGCATTTCTCTGGCAAATGACCCTTTACATCTCTCTCCTGCCACAAACAGACTGCCATGCCATTACATACCCTGTGCCAACACAGACCTTGTCGTCAACGTGTAACATCGGACCCAACACGGTCCTTCAATTCCCAGGGTACAGAGGCAAACACAGAACTTCAAGGTTCTGGACTTCTACCAGAGGCCGTCCAAGCTCAACTGATTCAAGACCGCCAAGGTCTTCCGGTCAAGGGCTGGCCTTCCTCATCACCACAGCCCCCCACAGCTGTCGTTGGAGTCCTCCGTGGACTGCCGCTGCCTCAGACAGCACTTGCCGTTGGGGGTGGGGGCGGCCGAGGTTGGGGGGTGTTCCTGGAGGGGGTACCACTGGGCCACGGGTTTCCTGGGGCTCTCAAGCATCTCGTACCAGTGGTCTCGCCCCAGCCCGTTGTACTTGGGGCCCACGGCGCAGTAGCCCATGAGCTCGTCACTGCCGATCCTGCAAGAGGAGAAGAAGGAATGAGTGAAGGGCGGAGTAGGGTAGAACAGAGGAGTGAAGGCAACACCGATGGAAAGAAAGAGGGACAAATAATATGAATAAGTGATCAAGTGACTAAGTCACTCACTGTGTCAAATGTGCAGTCGGTCATACATTTAGGCAAACAGGTAGGCAGGCAGGCAGGCAAGCTGGCTAGCAGGCAGGTAGACAGACAGGCAGGCAGGCAGGCAGGCAGGCAGGCAGGCAGATAGACAGGCAGATAGGTAGACAGACAGACAAATAGACAGGCAGGCAAGCAAGTAGGCCGGCTGGCAGGCAGGCACGCAGACACAGACGGCGAGCCAGTCAGCAAGCCAGCCAGCCAGGCAAGCAGGTAGGCAGACAGGCAGGAACACAGACAGGCAGGCAGGTGGGCAGGATTTACCCCCACTTGTTCGCTGGCTCTCACACACACACACACACACACACACACACACACACACACACACACACACACACACACACACACATACATACATTCTACTCGGTCAGTCGGTCGACTAGTCCATCACAAAATGGTTGACGGCGAGCGATGGAATCTATACAGATACAATGATGACAACTATGAACACTATTGCTTTACACGCTCATTCAGTTTAGCACACGATGGGTCGAGGCCTCTTGCAAGTTATAGCTGACAAGGCTATGATACTAAGCAATGGATATGACTGCCAATTTTGCTTATGCCCCCCCCCCCCTCCCCCGACATCCCCATCCCACCTCCTCCCGTCCTCATCAGCAGGATGCCCTGGCTGTTGAACTGACAGGATCTGCTCCAACAGCTCAGTCAGGGGCGACCCCAAGCAGCCTACGAGTGGCGTTGGGACTATCTGGTCATCTAGACCCGATTAAGATAAGAGCTCAGAGAGAATCTCTATTTATGGTGATAGACATGGGGAGGAGATTGCATTGGAAGGAAGGGAGAAGTACCGATAAGGGTCAGAAAATAAATGAAAGTGTCAAAGCGTAGAATACTAGAGCGAGGGGAGAAAACACCAGCGTGGTTACAGATGAAGCGAGAAAAAACGCAAAGCCAAATGGAAAAGGACACCTTCGAGAATAGAGTTGGATGGAACGTCAGAAGAAATTTCAAACGGACAAAAATGCGCACCCATCTCGTTCTACACATTAACATTTCATGAACCCGTCTTGCTTTAGTTTTCCACATAACCACACCGTTACAACTCACATCATCAGTGAAATAGATCTTCTTTAATAAATCTTCATACTTCATGGGGTTCACTCTTGGTGTCGTCACATGACCAACACAGCTAAAAGTGCAAACCCACGCTCTGATTGAGTGACTTGCATGCACGACCATGAGCGCGTTTCTTGGGCAAGAAATCTCGAGAGAATCTCGAGGGCTAGGCGTTGCCTACGACGTCTCGCTCACAAGGAGGCACTCGCTTGAAGGAGGGTGGCCGAGGTTGCTTCGGAGCGCCCTCGATGCGTCACGCTGCAGAGGCCGGGATGAACCAAAATGGCGGAGACCCGTGCAAATTGGGTTGCCGCTCATAGACGGCAGTGCCTGTAATGTGCTTCTCAGTGTCCGAGAATGAAAAAAGTGTGCGTACACGGAAGATTTTGCTGTTTGAGTGTTTATTTATATACTTTTGAGGAATATGTGTACATGTAATTTCTGGACATACACTGTCGAAAAAAATGTTTAGTTTACAAACACGAAACACCGTACAGGTACACTCCATGAACTATGTCTCTTGAATTGGTCGAAATAAATCGAGGCAAAACAGTTTCAACTAAATGTTTTGCAATTGAAACCGGGTTGCATTTTTTGGTTTAAAAATGTCCCATGCCATTCGATATGACACCAATGTATGTTCAGTCAAGTGAAAAAACTGTTTTGATATATTTATCGTTAGTTATTTCGACTATCGGCAAACTTTTCACCGACCTCTCGCGCCAGGACACAGCCATGTTCTCTCGGACTTCCGCCTTGCCAATTGATGATTGGCCGTTTCTTA
>JAWQFJ010017623.1:0-10000 GCA_034096865.1 Theodoxus fluviatilis
AGTGAGCTACGCTCATGCAATTTGACACATCAAACACGCACACATTAAAAAATATTCAGTGTTTATTTTATTGATACACCTTATTTTATTGTATGTAGCATCCATGTCTACACATGCAAGCTATAATGTCTGCACATTATCAGTAACCAACGCAAAAATAAAGTAGGGAGCACTATCGTCACTGCAAAATGTCAACTACATTTTGATAAAATCAATGTTAAGGTTAAATAAAGTTTAAACTTGAATTGCAAGAGGATCACACAATAATTAATTTTCTAACACACTTTACTGAAATTATCATTCGTGTTTACATGTATGTGCAAATTTTCAGCTTATTCTCTTTATTCTAAGTCTCCAAAACATGGGGGGCAAAGACATAACCCTCAATTATTTAAAAAAGCTCACCAGGAAAAGCATGACTGTGTTGACCCATTTCCAATGCCGTTTTGTCCCCTAATGTAAATCCTCCTGCATTTTCTTTTTCAGATCTAACTCCTCAATTTCGTATTCTGCTGCGTCAGAATGAGAAGTTGCTGGTGATGGTGTCACAATTACATCAGCAGGTTGCCAGCATGAGTGAGAGGAGAGCTGGCCTCTGGAGTCTTTGCTCCCCGTCTGCTGCCAGTGGAGTTTGAATACCCACTGGAATCCAAAGAAGAACTGGAACGTTTGGATCTGTCCCTAGCAGACCCTGCAACTCGACAACAATTTGTAAGTTCTCGATATATATCAAATTTCTTAATTTCATATCTGCAGAGAAAATGTAGAATACAACAGGGAGTAGGAAATAATTTGACTCATTTTTGACATTTAAGAAAGGGCTAGCAACAAAAGATACTTCTACTGTAAGGAGTTACTGACTGTACAATCACTACCTTACCATGAAATATGAAGCCAGAAATTAAAAAATGCTATGCGTATTTATTACTAACATGTCATTCGGCTTGGATAAACAATGAAAAACTTCTCTCTCTCTCTCTCTCTCTCTCTCTCTCTCTCTCTCTCTCTCTCTCTCTCTCTCTCTCTCTCTCTCTCTCTCTCTCTCTCTCTCTCTCTCTCTCTCTCCTCCTCCTCCTCCTCCTCCTCCTCCTCCTCCTCCTCCTATTTGTCTGCCCCACCTCCTGAGGTCTATTAGCTCCAAAACTTTCTGACACTTTCTTCTATAGCCATACTCTTTATCGATAAACTTCCTGCATATTGCCAGATGTTCTGCATTTCGATAGCACATTCCTGTCCATATTCTGTCTCGCCTCTACCGTCACACAGCGGATTTCCGTTTGTGGATATCTACATTACTGATTTAGTATAGTAATTTTTTTAGTGTTGTCCATGTTTATATACATGATTTTGTACTTAATCTGGTCAACTTTTGTTCCTCAGGAGCGCTACATCTCTAATCTGGGGAGGAAACCTTCAAAGTCCTTCTCCAGATGGCAGGGAAGACCCTGATGACGCCAGCTCTTCAGGGGCAATACAACCTATCTGGCAAATCGAACCTCAGCAAGACGGCGTTTACACAGCTGTCCAATCTCCACCAGGCCCTCTTCAGTAAGAAATATTCAATATCTAAATCGTGCAACTTCCATTTAGACCTGAAAAAATAAATTTAATGATTTCATTTCTTGTCATCAGAAGCGGCAGTGCCAAAATCTTAGCACATTTTTATATGTCTGAATAAGAGTGTTTGATCAAGTTCTGTACGCATTTGTTATTATAGAATATGGAATGCTGAGCTATTGAGGAAGAATGAAGAAGCTTTAGTTTTGCTATTTGGAGCTGTGCTTTGTTCACAAATATATCATTCTTATTCACCAATTTGTTTTGACAGATGCTGTCTCAAAACGACATCAAGTCGAGAGGAAGATGTACACATCTTACCTAGGAGAGTGGCTGAGCTGCTGGCGGGATAGGCAGAAAGGCGGCAAGAGCAACAGACCGGGCACGCAGACCACCCAACAAAATGCGTAGGCAGAAAGTGGAAAGGAAATGGAAGAATGGAATATTGATTTTCTTAGACAGATAGATAGATTTAGCAAACCAAACTATCTCTAACCTCAAAGTACAACTAAATCTATAAATCTATGCATATATTTTGAATATAATTATACAACTCATGTAACTCATGCTGAATCCAAAGATTGCACACTGTGACTGTTTAGTGATAAATTCTAATAAATGTCGTTACTTGTCAATCAATGACTTTGTTTTTCATGTAAGGTTATTTACACTTAGTAAGATATTTCTGGAATCTAAATTCAATCTGTACAATTTTTGCCTTCTCTCATTGTGTTTGTGTGTGCTGTGCGCGCTCTGTGTGCATGTGTGTGTGTTTATGTGGATGTGTTTTTGTGTGTTTGTGTCTTTCTCTCTCTCTCTCTCTCTCTCTCTCTCTCTCTCTCTCTCTCTCTCTCTCTCTCTCTCTCTCTCTGTGTGTGTGTGTGTGTGTGTGTGTGTATCTGGCCGGGTATGGCTGCTGGAGAATTCTTCTCCTTTTCAAGAAAATGCTACAGTTATTCAAGTGAAGGATTCAAGACAGTTTATCGGGCTTGGACAAGACCACCCCTGGAACCCATGCAGGTCCTAAGGCAGTAATTCCAGGCCTGGAATAGGCAAGGCCTGGATGCCAGGGCTGTTCCAGGGCTGGCCCAATGACCATTTCTAGGCTAGTCCAGGGCTGGATGTCAGGGCTGGCCAGGGCTGGATGCCAGGGCTGGTCCAGGGCTGGATGCCAGGGCTGGCCAGGGCTGGATGCCAGGGCTGGTCCAGGGCTGGCCCAATGACCATTTCTAGGCTAGTCCAGGGCTGGATGCCAGGGCTGGATGCCAGGGCTGGTCCAGGGATGGTCCAGCCCTGGTGTGCTGTAGTTGAGAGAGTACAGTTCCATATGTTTGGCAATATATTTTTCTCTCAGTTCTTTATATCTGACACAATGTAGGATAAAGTGCTTTTCACCCTGTATTCTCTCTTTACAGGATTTTTCACTTGTCCCGTAGTCTGGACGACCGTTGGGGCACCACAGATGATCTGGCAACCAGTTCTCTCCATTCCTCTCGCCTCTCGGACTGTCTCAAGGCTTCGCTGAGCCTCATCCCTGTCCACTCTGAGACGTTGTCCTCCCATCTTTTCCTTTGTCTGCCTCTCCTCCTCCCTCCTTTTACTGTGTCTTGTAACACAGTCTTGGCAAGCCCTGACGATCGTGAGACGTGCCCATACCACTTTAGTTTGCGTCTTTTCACAGTGGTCAGTAGTTCTTCATGGGGCCCGATGGCTTGCCTGATTCTGTTTCGGACTTCCTCGTTTGTGATGCGGTCCTTGTAGGAGATGCCGAGGAGTCGTCGAAAGCATCTCATTTCCATGGCCTGTATCCTTCTCTCCAAGTCAGCTGTTAGTGTCCATGACTCACAGGCATACAAAAATATGGACATGACCAGGGCGCGCATCAGTCTGATCTTTGAGCTGAGGGCTATGTTCCTGTCCTTCCAGATGGTCTTGAGTTTTGTGAGTGCTGCTGTGGTCTGAGCAATTCTGGCGAGTATTTCAGGTTTGGATCCTGCATCTGTGACAATTGCTCCCAGGTATTTGAAGCTGTTGACGGTTTCCAGTTTCTCGCCACAGACCTTGATGTCAGTGCTGATGCCGTTGGTGTTGTTGGTCATCAGTTTGGTCTTCTCTGCACTGATCTGCATGCCAAAATTTGTGGAGGTTGTGTCTAAGCGCTCCACTAAGTTCTCCAGCTCCTTTTCACTTCCGGCCAGGCCATCTATGTCGTCAGCAAAACGTAAGTTTGTGATTGTTCTGCCGCCAATGCTGACTGTCCCCTCGTGGTCTTTTAGGGCGTCAGTCATTATTCTTTCCAGGAAGATGTTGAAGAGGGTGGGAGAGAGCAAACAGCCTTGTCTCACTCCGACTGTGGTTCTGAACCAGTCCCCAATGCTGCTGTTGAAGTATACGGCACTTGTGGCATTGTCATACAGGTGTTCTATGACTCTGATCAGGTTGGCGTTGATGTTGTACAGCCTCATGGTAGCCCACAGTGCTGCATGCCATACCCTGTCGAAAGCCTTCTTAAAGTCCACGAAGACGTGGTAGAAGTCCTGTTGGTGTTGTAGGTACCTCTCGCACATTATCCTGAGGTTGAAGATCTGCTCCGTTGTACTGCGCCCTTGTCTGAAGCCTGCCTGTTCTTCAGCGATGATCTTCTCTGCTTGTGGCTTCCATCTGTTCAGTAAGATCTTCAGCATGACTTTGCTCGGGTGGCTGATGAGGCTGATAGTTCTGTAGTTCTGGCATAGCTGTAAGTTGCCTTTCTTTGGGAGGGTGATGATGAGGGACTGCGTCCACGGTGTGGGCCACTCCCCCGTCTGCCAGATCTTGTTGCAGATGATCAGTAAAGCACTGATCATCTTTTCCATGTTCTTACAGGATGGACATGCGTTGTTTTCGCTTTGATTCTTTGCATAGCGCTTATTCGTGCAAAACGAGTTGAGACCCATTCTAAATCGGATGAAGGCATCTCTGAACTTCTTAATAGTAGGCCTAATATCATTGAGATATTTTTCACATATAATCCTACTTTTGTATGATCTGTATAGAATACAAATCTCTCCCTTTCATTGATTTTTGATGCCCATTCCTCGTAATCTCTGTGTTAGATTTCGTAAGAAAGCCTTCTCATTTGTTGTTCCACCATTTTTCCAAACGTACGCAGCGTGGATAGACACTCTTCTACATCCTAATGTTACCCAGTTCCAATGCAAAGCGAGTTGAGACCCATTCTAAATCAGATGAAGGCATCTCTGAACTTCTTAATAGTAGGCCTAATATCATTGAGATATTTTTCACATATAATCCTACTTTTGTATGATCTGTATAGAATACAAATCTCTCCCTTTCATTGATTTTTGATGCCCATTCCTCGTAATCTCTGTGTTAGATTTCGTAAGAAAGCCTTCTCATTTGTTGTTCCACCATTTTTCCAAACGTACGCAGCGTGGATAGACACTCTTCTACATCCTAATGTTACCCAGTTCCAATGCTTTGATGTAGATGGTCTTTGCGACGTCAAAAATACCTGTTTGGGAGTCTGTCTATCAGCATTTTACATAACCTTAGTCAGTATTTCATAGATATCCATATCGCATCTGTATATAATGGATATCTTCCTGTCTCACCATATACCATGCTATTTGGTGATCTGGCATCTATATTAAGGAATCTTTTACAGGCAAACAGGTGTGCCTTTTCCACAGTCTCTCGTTTGGTCAGGCCCCATACCTCTGCTCCATAAAGTAGGGCTGTTTTCACTTGGGAGTCGTAAAGCTTAAAATATACAGTAGTATTCAAGGTCTGTAAGCGCCTCATGGTTTTAGTAACTGCACAGTCTTTTGCTTTGCCTTCACTGCCTGACTTTCTAGTGCTGAGTTGATGGACAGCTATGTTGTAAAGGTAAAACCAAGATACCTGTATGAATTAACATTTTCTAATTCTGTATAATTTAACAGCCATCTCTCCCCTTTTGTCAGATATCCCTCTCGTCTAAAAACCATGGCTTTAGTTTTTTGACTCACATGCGAAGCAAAAGTGAGTCTATGTACTCACCCGTTTCGTCCGTCCGGGCGTCCGGGCGTCCGAAAACTTTAACGTTGGATTTTTCTCGGAGACTATTAGGTCTATCAATACCAAATGTGGCATGATGGTGTATGATGACAAGGCCTCAAAAAACATACATAGCGACTTGTCCTTGCTTCAAGGTCAAGGTCGCAGGGGCCATAAATGTTGTCTAAAAAACAGTCATTTTTCACATTTTCTCAATTTTCTCTGAAGCTTTTGAGATTGGATACCTGACCTATATAGGACAAACTAAGCCCTATCTTTTGATACCAGTTTGGTTGACCTTGCTTCAAGGTCAAGGTCACAGGAGCTCTTCAAAGTTGGATTGTATACATATTTTGAAGTGACCTTGACCCTGAACTATGGACGTACTTCACAACACTACCCCCTCCTAAAACTCTCTGAATAGTACATACTTTCAGATCTAACATTAGCGACGGGGCCAGGTCATACACAATGCAACAACAAAACATGGACAATAATGAATATTTCAAATTACCTTTCAAACCTGAACGTCCATTTCATGCATGATTGTCCATAATGTCTTGCGAAAGGCACATTCCAGGGTCAGCGAACGTTCAGTCGCTAACCGCTTGGGATCTCACAGCCCTACATACTTGTCAGGCGATTCACATGTAAAATCAGGAGAACACACAAGCTGCATTTCTTCACTCAGTAAGGCACAGAGAGGAAGGAGCATGAACTTTGGATACACAAAGTGATACACAGCGTTACTTGCTCAACTCTTTTACATGACACGTATTGGCTGCTCTATGCAAGAATAGCAAAACATACAATGACACAATCAACTAGCAACCCGACGATACATCAAATGGGATTTACACGGTGAACCGGTACCAACATCTCCTGATCAGTGGAATCTGGACATCTTTCAACAGCGCACTAGTGCTGCCTACCCCGGATGGGTAGGATCTGGACACCACTACACAGCACACCATTGCTGTTGACCCACACTGTCCCACCTGGACGTCTACCCTCAGCACATCTGTGTTGCCAGCCTCCTCTGGGCCTCTCCAGACGTCCCTCCACAGTACACACAGTGCTGGAGACTCCTAAAAGGGTCAAATCCATATATTCTTCCGCAGCATCTACACTGTAGACCTCACATTAGGTCAAATCCAGATCTCTCCTGAGCTCATTCAAATGAAATACAATGGCACCGCGAACACATACTGCATCAAAACCTACTACTGAATTAAAAAGCAAACTGCTTCATTCCCTACCTCCCTGGCAGCACATCATTCAGTCTCCTGACTCTGCAATATCTCCTGTGCAGTAGCATTTAGCTAATGCCATCAGTCCATACGAAAGGTGACGCAATTGCTATCAAAACGTTCGTGTCTTGATCACTTTTCATTCCTGTTGCTGACGAATCCCCCGACGCCATCTTCGCCCTTGTGGAAGTTCATTCGGTCGTGTCGTCGTCCTTTGCTGGCGAAGCAGGTCCCGGTTGCTCTCTTGTGAACCAGACGACCTGCTGCTGGGTCGTTTTAGCGACGAATCCTCACACCTCTGCGAAGCAAGGTGGCGGCGATGACATGTCCAAGGATGAACGCTCTCCTTGCAGACTCACGTTTTTGAAGGCATAGACCTCTGAGGGAAATATATCTCTCGTTGACTGCCTCTACACCAAACCACTCCCGAGCGCTAATAGTGCCATCTTCTGTGCCACTTCGTCCAGCTGTTCTGTCATCGGTTGCCCTCTCCCAGGGGGCATACCCACTTGGTCGCACAGGCCTTCAGCTCTTCCTCTGGCACCGGGTACCCTGCTTCCCTGAAGCTGAGTTTCCTCTACCTGCACTCCAATGCATGGTAGCTCTTCACTGGCATTATCCTCCATGGCTTCACAGTCTTCTTCTATCGGCAGTTCTTCTGTGTAGGCAATTCTTTTGCTGTCTGCCTCGAAACGGTCTTCTCCTCTCTGCTGATGTTGGCGGGCTCTTATGTCTTCGTCGTCTGCTGACAGGTCTGCTCCTAGGTGTCGCAAAGGTTGTTTCCATGACGCTCATTTCACCATGTCGCTGCTGTCCTGGGTGGAGGTAGCCATGCTGGGATCCCACTTCTGACACCATTGTTACGGAAAAACGGGGGAGGAGGAGGAGGAGAGCGGTGTTGTTCCATTCGCAATACTCTCGCTGTCGGATCCCTTCCCATGTGGGACGCTCAGACTTTCCCAAGCAAGACAACAGTTTCAATGATGCTTCGGTATAACGCCTTTATTCGCTACTGGAGAATTCCTGGCCCCAGACGCTTCTGACTCAATAACCTTGTCCACTGGGGTCCCTGGGGAGCTAGAGGGCAGAAGTCCGTCCAGCTCGTCAGATCTTCCTCCCTCTAACGCTCCGAACCTCTGGTCGCAGGGGCCAAAGGTCAGGGGAGAGGGGGAGCTATGAAAGAGAGGGGTTTGGGGAAGGGGCATAAGAGAGAGAGAGGCCGAATGCTGGGTGGTATTCACGTTATATACCCTCGACTGGGATGCGCGACGAATGCTTCGGCCAAACCGAGGCATTTCATGAGAACAAAGGAGAGTTGGAACATTCTAGAAGAAACCTGGTTGTCCCAGAACTCAGTTACTATTTCGGGGAGGTGATTCATGCTGGTTCCTCTGAGATATGCGGGGCGGGGGTTAGAACAAAGGAGGGTCGGAACATTCTGGCAAGTTTCTTAACTGTCAACAAAGACTTCAAAACACACACATTCTTGACAGCTATCACATACAAAGTAAAAATATGGTAAACTGTAGAATGATCTGCTCTGAATCCTGCCTGCTCTATGCAATTTTGTTGCTTTCCTCTTCCCATTTCTGAAGTCTCCTGGTCAATAGAGTACATAATACTTTGCTAAGAATGGTGAGTAGAGAAATGCGTCTGTAGTTTCCATGATCTAGACTGTCCCCTGCCTTAAAAATGGGTATAATCAGAGACGGGTTCCAAGTCTGTGGGAAATACTGATTTGCATATATTATATTTGTGATAGGGTGCACCTATCACCAAGTGTATTGTACATCTACTGTGTTCATCCTGTATTGAAATATCCCTGCTTCTGTCTCTTCCCACCCCCAATCCTGTGTGTCAGACCTCTCTCCAACCCCCCTTCCCCATCCTTTCTGTAAGGCAAGCTGACCAGCTGACCGATCTGCGACCCCTCCTCTGCGGTGGTCTGAGTATTGGTGCAGCTGCCCTGTCAGTCACTCGTTACATTAGCGTGACCCCTGGCTAGTGAGCCGTTCTCCCACTCTGGCATCTGAATTGTAACATTTTGACAATAAATCTGATATTTTCCCTCAAGTAAGACAGCTACTTGCAACGACATGTGATTCATTCAATACACTGTGTTATGCTGAATGAGGCAACGTTTGTAAGAAGTCATTTCAAAGCGAGTTCAATTAAGTAATCTCTGTTTTCTGCCAAATGGAAGCACAGCCCAGGAACCAGAGTTAGGATCTGGGAAATAATCTACACCCTGGCTCCTGTGAGGTCCGTGCATTCCTTTCTTAAGGGGGAACGGCACACAAGACGAGAGAGACCACTGCCACCACGGTCTAGAGAGACCACTGCCACCACGGTCTTGGGTTGGTCCAGGCCATTATCATAGGGCATCGGACCAGCCAGCAGCTCCTGTACCCATGGGTGAAAAAATAAAGTTGTGGAAAGCAGCTACGATTTTGTCTCATACCAGCGCCCCGCTACCATCATGCCTTATTCCACTCCACCACATATTAAATAGTTTGGTGAGGAAGGGAATGCTACTTTTAGGAACTCACCAGGGATTTCGGCGATCCCCGAGCCTTTCTATTTCCAAGTCTTCTTATGGATAAATGAACTTCTTCCTCCATGAGAGAGAGAGAGAGGAGAGAGAGAGAGAGAGAGAGAGAGAGAGAGAGAGAGAGAGAGAGAGAGAGAGAGAGAGAGAGAGGAGAGAGAGAGAGGAGAGAGAGAGAGAGAGAGAGAGAGAGAGAGAGAGAGAGAGAGAGAGAAGGAGAGAGAGAGAAGAGAGAGAAAGAGAGGGCCAACTCGGGCACCGCGTACTGTCGAGATCGAACTTACCGAGCACGCTCCTGCTTGGAGTTATCTCCCTTACTCCTTGCAGGAGGATGCCAATATAATTCAATCAATGCTATATTGAATACATCGAACTGAAATGTTTCTTCAGCCAAATTTTGTCTGCCTGTGGTCTTCGAGGCCTTATTTTCCTCTGTTCCCCGTTGAACTTTGGATCTGCACTAGGAATTCGTAGCGAACAGAGAAACACCATGAAAGTTTAAAAGTACAACTGTTATTCGCTTTGAGTTTGAGCATTTGCATTTGGTGTGCGTGTCGGTCGATTCGGATCGATTTTCGGAACGGAATTCATTGGTAAAGCGGATAAT
>JAWQFJ010017623.1:15000-37500 GCA_034096865.1 Theodoxus fluviatilis
GAGTGAGGTGACAACTGACACAAGGTGTGGGTCTTGAGAGAAGGGAGGGTTGGGACGGCATCATTCTGGGTCATTAAAGGAGGCCAGGGCGACTGGGAACTGGATTCCATCAGATTTAGAGGGCAGACGTCAACCGTTCCTCTTCCAGTGAGGGCATAACGTTTGTCACTGTAGGTAGCTATGGCCAGTCCACATTGTGCCGATTCAACACTCAAAGTCTCCACAAAGAGTTGTGTCTGATAAGGGAAACTCAGACATTCCGTCCTTGAAGCAGATCACATCATTTTGAGATCGGGGATCATTTCAATTCCATCCGTCCTGTTTCACTCGCGTTCAACGCCTCAACCTCTCGCCCGAGAACAATCTCAGCCCTCTCTCTCTCTCTCTCCAAAAAATCATCAAAACTTAATATGACGCTGTCAAGCACTCAATATGGCGCCGTCAAGCACTGTATGACGTAATCAATGTCAAAGTTTTGTCAAGGTCAAATCATTCTCATTTAGCAGCTGTACACTTTCTCACCACCACAAACTATTTTCTAGGCATGGCTGGTTCTCTAATAACTATATTTATTTGATGCCTGGCTGGCTTCTACATTCTTACTAATGTGGAATGGACGTATCGTCACAATGATGTCTAATATCAGAATACCAGCGAGTTCAGTCTGCATGATATAAGTTTGTCTCTTGATCGGGCATGCAGCTTAAATGTCGGTCAGTCCTTGATGAAAACGGTGACCGCAGGGTTCTCAAACGAAAACAAATGAGGCAGTTTCATTGCGTTTGCGATAAAGTCGATAATATTTTGTTGTCGTGGTAGTCCAAAGTAGGAAATATGACCTGTGCTTTACGACGTCGTGGAGTCAACACTTACGCCCCTTTTCGATGTTAGTTTTTCGTTGCTGAACAATGCTAACATTTTCCTCTTGGAAAAGGCACATGTTACAGCATTTCCCAAGACAGCATTTTTTCCTTAAATCATAATCACCTTACTTAACCATTGTAACATCACCTTACTCATCTAGTGTAACGCCTTCTTACTCATCCATTGTAACATCATTCTACTCATCCATTGTAACACCACCTTACTCATCCATTGTAACATCACTCTACTATTCCATTTTAATAACAGCTTACTCTTTCATTGTAACATCACCGTACTCATCCATTGTAACATTACTGTACTCATGCATTGTAACAACACCTTACTCACTCATTGCAACACCACCTTACTCATCCATTATAACAACACCTTTCATCCATTTTAACAGCACCGTACTCGTTCACTGTCACACCACCTTACTCATCCATTGTAACAACACTTACTCGTCCATTGTAACACACTTTATACAGCCATTGTAACAAACCTTACTCATTCATGGTAATAGCACCTTACTAATCTATTGTAACACCACCTTACTCATCCATTGCCTTGCCAGCGTTTTACCATGTGATTTGGGGGTAATAAAAACCGCTGGCGCTGAACCTCCAGGTTTTGGAGAAGAGAAAAAGGAGATCGGGTTCGAACCCGCAGCCTCCGAGAAAAGAGGAGGAAAAAACGCACACACACACAAACACAAAAAACCAGGTGGGTTCGAACCCACAACCCCTCGAAAAAAAGTTTCAGTGCAGAATCGAACCTGGTCATGCATGACCAAGAGCCCAATGCTCTACCAACTGTGCCATTGTAAACTTGTAGGTATGTGAAGCATTTATAACGACCTTGTCATAAACCCTCGTGGTTCGTATTTTGCACTGTAAATTGTAGAAAAATGGATGATAGCATGAACTGTTTGGTATTTCATACGGATCTAACCCATCAACGTCAATATTCTTTTCGTAGTATCGCATTTTGGCGCCTGCTGGTAGAGGTTCAACATATATCGAAGCGTTTTGCTGAAGTAGGAAAGATAACTCGGTTTGACTCGATGTCATTACGCTGAAATGGTCGTTGTCCCCAACATTTCCGGGTTAGGGATTGATTAAATCATCATATTTTTGTGACACTGAGACCAGACCATCAAAACAATTAGCACTAGGCCTTGAATCAAATCGTTGTACGAGATCTTACGTTGACTGCAAATGTACAACAGTGCCGCGTGATTGTGTCGACATTCAGTTAGTTCGCTGGGCCCGTATTCACAACGGCGATTTATCTTTTTAACACTCGATTTATCCCCTATCCCCGCGTTATCTTGATCGGTTAGATAAGGTACGCTCGTCAGAGGATCCTACGTTGCGCTTTGCTATATATACTGCTTTCTTTGTCGTCTCTTCGATTCTCTTAGATCGTAGATGACGTCATGAGATTACGTCAAAGCGGAACAGGCAGTTGGAATCGTCTGAGTTTAGAGACAAGGGTAGTGAATTAGGCAGTACAGTAGTCGCCGCTTATTAAAAACACATTGGGACCGAACAAAAGTGTTTTTAATAAGCGGCGTTTTTATTAACCGTTTGCTTGTTGAACATGTCCATCAGTAACGAAGTAAATCCGGACCTTACCAACTGTATTTAAAAAACGGCTGTTTTTTATTAACCGCGTGTTTTATAAGCGGCGACTACTGTATTGCCTTTCTTACTTACATTCAGCCCTTGAGGCAAAATATTCAAATGTGGTAAGAGTGAGAGAGAGAGAGAGAGAGAGAGAGAGAGAGAGAGAGAGAGAGAGAGAGAGAGAGACAGAGAGAGAGAGAGAGAGAGAGAGAGAGAGAGAGAGAGACAGAGAGAGAGAGAGAGAGAGACAGAGAGACAGAGAGAGAGAGACAGAGAGAGAGACAGAGAGAGAGAGACAGAGAGAGTGAGAGAGAGAGGGGGGGGGGAGGGGAGCTGGGAAAAGGGGAGGAAGGGAAGAGAGAATGAGAGTAAGAGGGTGGGTGGGAGAGAGAGAGAGAGAGAGAGAGAGAGAGAGAGAGAGAGAGAGAGAGAGACAGAGAGAGAGAGAGACAGAGAGAGAGACAGAGAGAGAGTGAGAGTAGCCATAAGTACTGATCAAAAGATCAGATAAAGGCCTTGCGGCCTAAGACATCTGAGGACATATCTATCTAAATCATTCTCTGTCCTCGCAAATGACGTCACGAATTCTATTCTATTCTATTCTATTCACCCTCCTTCAAAAATCTCCTCGCAAATGACGTCACGTTATTCGACGTCAAATGATGACGTCACAGATTTTGCAAAATGGAGTCTGTTGAATCGTTTTCATTGAAACACCAAAATGTAAAAAAGTCACTTTCTTTTAAAACCTCGATTCTGAAAATTTGATAATATTGAATCGGACCTAACTTCCAGTCAGTGTGCAAAATCTCAAGGAAATCCGTCCAGTAGTTTTTGAGATATAGGCCGTGGAGACGGGACAGACAGACAGACACACACACACACACACACACACACAGACAGATAAAAACCGCTGGCGCTGAACCTCCAGGTTTTGGAGAAGAAAAAAAGAAGATCGGGTTCGAACCCGCAGCCTCCGAGAAAAGAGGAGGAAAAAACGCACACACACACAAACACAAAAAACCAGGTGGGTTCGAACCCACAACCCCTCGAAAAAAAGTTTCAGTGTAGAATCGAACCTGGTCATGCATGACCAAGAGCCCAATGCTCTACCAACTGTGCCATTGTAAACTTGTAGGTATGTGAAGCATTTATAACGACCTTGTCATAAACCCTCGTGGTTCGTATTTTGCACTGTAAATTGTAGAAAAATGGATGATAGCATGAACTGTTTGGTATTTCATACGGATCTAACCCATCAACGTCAATATTCTTTTCGTAGTATCGCATTTTGGCGCCTGCTGGTAGAGGTTCAACATATATCGAAGCGTTTTGCTGAAGTAGGAAAGATAACTCGGTTTGACTCGATGTCATTACGCTGAAATGGTCGTTGTCCCCAACATTTCCGGGTCAGGGATTGATTAAATCATCATATTTTTGTGACACTGAGACCAGACCATCAAAACAATTAGCACTAGGCCTTGAATCAAATCGTCGTACGAGATCTTACGTTGACTGCAAATGTACAACAGTGCCGCGTGATTGTGTCGACATTCAGTTAGTTCGCTGGGCCCCTATTCACAACGGCGATTTATCTTTTTAACACTCGATTTATCCCCTATCCCCGCGTTATCTTGATCGGTTAGATAAGGTACGCTCGTCAGAGGATCCTAGGTTGCGCTTTGCTATATATACTGCTTTCTTTGTCGTCTCTTCGATTCTCTTAGATCGTAGATGACGTCATGAGATTACGTCAAAGCGGAACAGGCAGTTGGAATCGTCTGAGTTTAGAGACAAGGGTAGTGAATTAGGCAGTACAGTAGTCGCCGCTTATTAAAAACACATTGGGACCGAACAAAAGTGTTTTTAATAAGCGGCGTTTTTATTAACCGTTTGCTTGTTGAACATGTCCATCAGTAACGAAGTAAATCCGGACCTTACCAACTGTATTTAAAAAACGGCTGTTTTTATTAACCGCGTGTTTTATAAGCGGCGACTACTGTATTGCCTTTCTTACTTACATTCAGCCCTTGAGGCAAAATATTCAAATGTGGTAAGAGTGAGAGAGAGAGAGAGAGAGAGAGAGAGAGAGAGAGAGACAGAGAGAGAGAGACAGAGACAGAGAGAGAGAGAGAGAGAGAGACAGAGACAGAGAGAGAGACAGAGAGAGACAGAGAGAGACAGAGAGAGAGACAGAGAGAGAGACAGAGAGAGAGACAGAGAGAGTGAGAGAGAGGGGGGGGGGGAGGGGAGCTGGGAAAAGGGGAGGAAGGGAAGAGAGAATGAGAGTAAGAGGGTGGGTGGAGAGAGAGAGAGAGAGAGAGAGAGAGAGAGAGAGAGAGAGAGAGACAGAGAGAGAGAGAGACAGAGAGAGAGTCAGAGAGAGAGACAGAGAGAGAGTGAGAGTAGCCATAAGTACTGATCAAAAGATCAGATAAAGGCCTTGCGGCCTAAGACATCTGAGGACATATCTATCTAAATCATTCTCTGTCCTCGCAAATGACGTCACGAATTCTATTCTATTCTATTCTATTCACCCCTCCTTCAAAAATCTCCTCGCAAATGACGTCACGTTATACGACGTCAAATGATCACGTCACAAATTTTGCAAAATGGAGTCTGTTGAATCGTTTTCAATGAAACACCAAAATGTAAAAAAGTCACTTTCTTTTCAAACCTCGATTCTGAAAATTTGATAATATTGAATGGGACCTAACTTCCAGTCAGTGTGCAAAATCTCAAGGAAATCCGTCCAGTAGTTTTTGAGATATAGGCCGTGGAGACGGGACAGACAGACAGACAGACACACACACACAGACAGACTAATAAAAACCGCTGGCGCTGAACCTCCAGGTTTTCGTATATTTATTTTAAAAAAGAGATAAAAGAACGGGTTCGAACCCGCAACCTCTCGAAAAAAAGGGGAGGAAAAAACACACACACACACAAACACAAAAAACCAGGTCGGGTTCGAACCCACAACCTCTCGAAAAAAGAGAGAAAAGAAAGTTTCAGTGCAGAATCGAACCTGGTCATGCATGACCAAGAGTGCAACGCTCTACCAGCTTAGCCATTTGAGAATTGATATGACGGAGTGTTTGTAAAGCATTTATAACGTTCTTTTCCCTAAACCCCCTTGCAAGCTATCGGCCCAGGAAACAATCGACCATATATTTTAAACATGATGGATAGGTTCAGGAAGCTCCTATTATGACATGTTTTGTTTTGCATTGGCTTGTCATAGACGCTGAATTAACACTCACACAGTCACACAGAGGAGGAGGTGTATTATATAGGTATGTGCGAGAAAAAACGAAAGGTAAATGACACGAATGAAATGTAGTTCATTGAAAAGAGCATAAAAAGATCATTCCAATGGTATAAGTATGAACACTGTGGGTCAATTTGTTTAAAAGTTATGAATTTTAATTGAATAAAATCCGGCTCTTTGTTTTACTATAAAGACAATAGAAAGCTGATTTTAGCGAGATTTCCGACAGAGTGACCTCCCAGTTTTCGCGTGTCTCTCCCGGAGCGCTTGTGCAAGATACACGTATGTATAGTGAGTGTTGTATCTATGCCACGTGCGTGAGGAATAAAGTTTAGTGTATGAATAGCAGAATGCAAGTGCGTGCAAGGGTTTTTATAGTATTTCTTGAAAGCGATATGTCTGTGAGAAACCGTTTGTTCCGTAGTTTGTAAACATGAACACTAATTAGCCGAGTGCGTGGAGAAGGGAGTGTAAACACTAAAAATATAACATGAAAATTCCCACACTTAAAGCTGGGAAAAGGTTCAAGGTGTCAGTAAACTATATCTCTCCTAAAAGATCTAAACACAATTTTCTCCATGGAAAAGCACGTCTCTAACAAGCTGGTCTTAATAAAGAAATAAACACCGGACGCATATTTATGATCTGCGCTCTGAGCAGCAGATGATCGAGCAGCTAGCATACAGGCCTATATTATAATTATAATAATGATAGCTGCGATGGCATTTTGGATCTCCCATTAGAAAAAGCGACTGGTGTCAATAGGTTAGAAAGCTTTTCCTCGCATAACTCTGAACACTGTGGTGTTTCTACCTGGAATTAGAATCGACGCTTTCATTCACTCATAGCTGAAAATGAAGCGACGACGGCACGGAGAAAACTGCGCTGCAATATCGTGTTCAAATGCCAGATACGGCTGTCGTGGAAAATCTTTTTTCCGCTTCCCCCGAGACGAGACAAGACCCAGCCTTGCACGAGCAATGAGGATAGTTGATCTTCTGCTTAACAGCGTCAAGATGGATATAAATTATCGATGTGGTGTTTCATTTTTTCGCACTGATCTGAAGCACCGAGCTGTCACCTCCACCGTGTAATCCTCTTGCCCATAGATCTTAATTTCGTCTAAATAACATGAGTAATATTTATTCATACCCCTGTCTATCACAGTCTGAGAAATCTTCTCACTGTCTGGCAAAAATGAGACACAAATGCTGTCCGGAATACAATGCAACGAGTTAAGTCTGCGTTCATTTGGAAGCCATTTTTGCGCCCGCATCTGTTACCACGAGAGATACAGCAAGAAAGTGACGTGGCTGTGGAGTGGGTCGCCATTCCATGAATTGACTACTTGCATCGTAAAAAATCATTCTTTCTCCTTCTCCAATGTTCTCGAAATTATTCCTCCTGGCATAGATTCTATATAGGATCCATCCTCCTAAAAAATCTACTCGCAAATGACGTCACGTTATACGACGTCAAATGATCACGTCACAAATTTTGCAAAATGGAGTCTGTTGAATCGTTTTCAATGAAACACCAAAATGTAAAAAAGTCACTTTCTTTTCAAACCTCGATTCTGAAAATTTGATAATATTGAATGGGACCTAACTTCCAGTCAGTGTGCAAAATCTCAAGGAAATCCGTCCAGTAGTTTTTGAGATATAGGCCGTGGAGACGGGACAGACAGACAGACACACACACAGACAGACTAATAAGTCTGTAGGACCTCCAGTAAACCTGGAGGGATAAAGTCTGTAGGACCTCCAGTAAACCTGGAGGGATAAAGTCTGTAGGACCTCCAGTAAACCTGGAGGGATAAAGTCTGTAGAACCTCCAGTAAACCTGGAGGGATAATTCACCCACTGTCTCCCTGCGCATTTCGGAAGAGGCGAATACCTAGGGAATACGTGACTTGTCTTGTTCTCGTGCTAACCAGTTCTAATGTTTGTCGTGACCACTGGCCTTGAATAACCTACAAAGGCTGATAGGCCGTAAAACTCACTCCAGCCAGCCAGCCAGCCAGCCAGCCAGCCAGCCAGCCATCATGCCAGTGTACTGCACGAGAACCTGTTCTATCTCCGTCTGAACCAGCCTCTAATTTTTCTTCCCGCCGCGGCCTTGACGGGTTTGTTGACGAGGCAGTAGAGGACGGGGTCTAGAATCACAGTCAACGTTTCGATGGCGGCGAAGCAGAGCACCAGGTTGCCATACATTCCAGTGGGGTTCATAAAGTCCACATTGTGTCTGGACAGGATGACGATCACCTTAAAGGGTAGGGCTAAGCACACGAACACGCCAGTCAAGATGGCGATTCTCTTGGCAGCCCGAACCTCCACCCTCCTCTTGCCTTTCTCCCGGTTCTTGCTGTCAAATTTGCACACGGCACCGACGACCGTGGCGTCGCCCATGGCAACGGTCTCCGAGTGAGCCGAGCCGTCCATCTCCACCACCTGGATGCGTTGGCTGGACGTCGGCTTTTCCGATCTGATCGTCAGCGGCGAAGATGGCGCTGTTTTCCAGGCAGAAGGGGGTCTTCCTGTAGAATCAACTTCCGTAGCTTTGAGATTTCGTTCGCTTGGGTTTGCAAGGGAGTTCTGAGTATTTGTGACAGTAGTGCAGCCATTTGCAGTTCCCGGGGATGAAGTGTTTGAAACCTTGTCTTCGCTTGCTGCTTCGCTGACGGGGATATGTTTGGCTACCGGTGGAATGGGAGTAGTCGATTCACTTTCACAGGGTGGGGTACATTTGTCTGTTGGATTAGCCAACTCGCTTGCAACAATGTCACTTTTGTTAGCACTTTGTGTAATCGGTGCTTCTTTTAACTGTTTACCCGTTACTGGACTTGCCATATCGTCCGTCACATTATCAAAACTCGCCACAACAGCCAGGGCGGGTTTTTCCGTTGTGTTTGAATGTTCTTTTCGATTATGCAATTTGGTTTGGTTGCTGACGACATCGTTTCCAATTTTTGGGTTCAAGTCTTGATTCTTCTGTTTGAACACGGAACGCACATCAACTTCCAAGAAAGCGCCAGACTTAGCTTTCCGACCACCACCATCTCCTAAGACACCCAATGTGCTCTTCTCGGATCGATTCCCCTGATCTATACCATGTGACTGAGTCTTCAAGGGGACCTGTGAAGGCACCTTCTCCACCGGAGCAACGGCATTCTTGCGACTGAAGTACCTCTTCATTGTGTCGCTGTGCCGAATGAGAATCCTGATGATCAGGGCGTAGCAGATGAAGATCAGTGAAATGACCACAAGAGTCACCGGCAGGATGACGTAGACGTCAAGGTCACCCCAGGCTGCGAGATCACCATCGGGATGGCAGTGGTACAGCAGGGCACTATCGGTGAAGAAGGCGGCAGCGGTGGAGGCGGAAGCGAGAGAGAGCGTCCAGAACAGAGCAGTCAGTATCTTGAGGCGTCTCACCGCCGTGGTGGGGTCTCTGCTGAAGGGATTCGCCACAGCCTGATACCGCTCGTAGCCAAGGCCCGACAGGATCATCAGGCGTACCGCATCCACCAGCGTCCTTAGAAACACGCACGTGCGGCACAGGGCAAAGATCACGCGGGCGTTTAGGGCAGGGTCAATGGTGAAGGTCGCGATGCGAAGAGGGGTCGAGACCGTCGCACACAAGAGGTCACCCACCGCCATGTTGATTGCATAAGCGTTGATGTGGGTCCGCAGCGTCTGCGTGGTGGCCACCAGGTGGCAGAGGAAAACGTTGGCCACGAGTCCGCCCACAGAGGTGAAGATCAGGATGACCGCAGCCAGGGGAAAGAGCATGGGGTTGTCTGGAATCGCCACCGCCGTGTCGTTGAGTGAAGCCATGGCAGCAGTCTGCGAAAATGAAGGTTGAGTTCATTGAAGATCTACGTTTTCCTTGTCACTGATTTGTTGCTTGGTGGCGGCGGAGGAGCCGAAGTGGAGGAGAAGGAGTAAAAGAGGAAAAAGAAGGTGAAAGTAGACGAGGAGATGGTGGCGATGGAGGAGGAGGAAAAGGAGGAGGAGGAGGAGGAGGAGGAGGAGGAGGAGGAGGAGGAGGAGGAGGAGGAGGAGGAGGAGGAGGAGGAAAAGAAGAAGGAGGAGGAGGAGGTAGGAGGGAGGAGGAGGAGGTAGGAGGAAAGAGGAGGAGGAGGAGGAGGAGAAGGAGGAGGAGGAGGAGGAGGAGGAGGAGAAGGAGGAGGAGGAGGAGGAGGAGGAGGAGGAGGAGGAGGAGGAAAAGAAGGAGGAGGAGGAGGGAGGAGGAGGAGGAGGAAGGAGGAGGAAGGAGGAGGAAAAGAAGAAGGAGGAGGAGGAGGATGGAGGAGGAGGAGGAGGAGGAGGAGGAGGAGGAGGAGGAGGAGGAAAAGAAGAAGGAGGAGGAGGAGGAGGAAAAGAAGAAGGAGGAGGAGGAGGAGGAGGGAGGAGGGAGGAGGGAGGAGGAGGAGGGAGGAGGAGGAGGAGGAGGAGGAGGAGGAGGAGAAGGAGGAGGAGGAGGAGGAGGAGGAAGAGGAGGAGGAAGAGGAAGAGGAAGAGGAAGAGGAAGAGGAAGAGGAGGAGGAGGAGGAGGAGGAGGAGGAAGAGGAGGAGGAGGAAAAGAAGAAGGAGGAGGAGGAGGAGGAGGGAGGAGGGAGGAGGGAGGAGGAGGAGGGAGGAGGGAGGAGGAGGAGGAGGAGGAGGAGGAGGAGGAGGAGGAGGAGGAGGAGGAGAGGAGGAGGAGGAGGAGGAGGAGGAGGAGGAGGAAGAGGAGGAGGAGGAGGAGGAGGAGGAGGAGGAGGAGGAGGAGGAGGAGGAGGAGGAGGAGGAGGACTACAACAACAACATCCTGTCGTATTTAATGCAATTAGAAACCATAGAATGAATGGATAGACACCTACCAAAATATGTCCTCTTGAAGCCCCTCAAGTACAAACGGTGTCAAACTCGTCCACAGGATGTAATTACAGTACCACCAATTCACAAATGGGACAGGTGGGCGATTGCGAGTGAATAGCGGCATACGTACTAGACTTCCTTCCAGTTGCTGTCATTTGTTTTTGCCCCAGCTCTTGCTAGTCATGGATGGTCTCAGTCTGTTTTTCTCAAGAAGCCACTGCAAAGGAAAAGGGTAAATTAAGACAACAAACATTTGTTTCTACTCGCTTCGCAAAGCGACGAAGCTACGATGCTGCACACATAAACGTCAAAACCCTTTGTAAAAAAAGTCATACCAGGCAGGGATCGATCCATGTTACACATGCGTTTTGCACTACTGCCAAGTGGGTCGTGCCATAACGCTAAACCCCTCTTTCTAATACATTTGTACATCAACGTAACCAGTTATCGAGTTTCTAAAATAATAGAGCATGAACTCGACCCGTAAATGCTGTCATCACAATCAACCCACGCAATTCCATGATGACGAAGGAATGATTTTTCTCTCTGTGTGTTGGACAAGTCTCCAGTTTTTACTGTGGACGACCTCATGTGGCAAGCAACACCCCTCCCCAGTCAGTGGAAGATGTACACTTATGCACGCAAAAATTACTTTCAAGCACCATGAAACAAACATCCAATAGTAGGGGGTTAGAATAGAACCAGACACCACGTCTCTCTACGCAATTTGTAAAATGTGAACAACTGGGAAAATCAAGACTTGATTTGCTCCTACTCTAGCCAGCTCTCGTAATTTTCGTGGTCAATGGCTTTATATAGCCTCAAAGAATGACAGGCCGTAAAGCTTTATCATCACTCATGTGTGAAGTACCGTAATGAGAATACTTGTCAGAGCTCGGAATAGAAAGCCAAAACGATATCATTACGTATGCTCTATATGTTCAAGTATACGTCTTGCAGTTGTCTATGTGTGTTATTGTGTATCCGCGCCCACGTGCGTGCGTACGTGCATATGTGTGTGTGCGTGCATGATTGTGCGAGTTTGTACATGTATGTGCATGTAGTGTTAATGAGAAAGAGAGAGAGAGAGAGAGAGACAGAGAGAGAGAGAGAGAGAGACAGAGAGAGACAGAGAGAGAGAGAGAGAGACAGACAGACAGACAGAGACAGACAGAGACAGAGAGACAGAGAGAAAGAGAGGGGGGTTGTGTGTGAGAGAGATGGGAGTGGGGATGGGATGAATTGGGATTGGAACATACTGGTCAAAGTGACAGCTAATCTTCCAGGCTGATGTGACAATGGTCATAGACGCGTTATCGTTACTTCTGGATGAGCCAAGCGAAAAATCACTATAGCCGCCATATTTGCAGGATAAATAACTGGAATGCCTGTAGTAGACAACGTACGCGTTCGTACATTTTGAGGAATAAAGATCGGTTGATGATAGTAAAAATGGTATCAAACCATTAAGATAGTTTGATTACAACTTTACATCATCGAGAATATTAATGATGGATAAGTTTTACATCTATCATTTGTACACAGACCCGAAAACGACTTGTAAACAAATCAAGCTGATCGAGGGGAGTGTCCCGACGCCGTAGCTGGCTGACATTCACAACGAACTGTGACTATTATAGAAACCTGTCGGCTACTGGAGTCACAGCTCGTTCTTCAATTAGCAGAACCTATACGCGACAGTTTCAAAGTCAGCGCCGTTTGCGGTGATAGGCCGGCAATCGCTATGCCTTAGTCATCGTCCACATGCCTCACATCCACTGCGCGGATTGGTTTCTTTGTACTCGCCAATTCAGGCAAACGAAACCGTCTATTCAATCAATAAAGTTATACCTTTATCAGATTTCATAAGAGGTTTACTTCATACATAAAATCACACTGATCAATATGTACACTTTGCTACACTGATCGACAGCTTACGAGTTCATCAGCGCGATCTCAGTCATCGCACCTGTTGAGCACCATCAGCGAGACAGCGAAACACAACCACTAAGAGCGAATGCGGTCGTATTTAGGCACAGCTGATTGAAGAATGTAGCTGTGACTGCAGTCGCCGAGAGGTTTCATTATTCATCATGCTTTGATTGTGCATGTCTGCCAGCAACCGCGTCGGACACTCCCCTCGATCAGCATGGTCCATTTACAAATCGTTTTCGGGTAAGCGTACAAACTATAAAAGTAACATTTTTATATTATTAATGTTCTCTGTGATATTTAGTTGCAATCAAACTATCTTAAAGGTCTGATGATTTTTTAAAAACCATCATCGACCAAATTTTATTCCACAAAAAGAACAGACGCATACTCTTCTACTATTTGCATTGCAGTTCTTATTGCGCAAAGATGGAGGGTCTACCGTGACTGCTACTATTTTTGTATATTAACCCCCGGTGAACCAGTATCTAGCCACAAGCCCTCGTAAAGCTGAGTCCATGGTTCAAGGAAATCTGTATTTGTCATGTGACATGACTTACTTCTACCAGAAATAACTTACGTAAGCACCAAACGTCTTCATGCCGTCCAAGGGTATGTCACTATCTTTAGCGGAGGAACTGTTTGCACGTGCACGCTCTTAACCACCGCAAAATGTATGCATATCTGTCCGTCCGTCCGTGTCCGTCTCCGTCTGTCCGTCCGTCCGTCCGTCTCTCTCTCTCTCTCTCTCTCTCTCTCTCTCTCTCTCTCTCTCTCCATTGGTGATCATATTCTTCATATACCTTACCAACTGTTGTACATTGATTAGCTACGGTGTATTTTTTGTCTTATCTACCCATGTTTTCATTTCTTTATAAGCAAAGATAATTTGTAAGATAGACAGAAATGCCTAAAATTTCATCCTTGATAAATAAAGAATCAATCAATCAATCAATATTCCTCCACCCCCACCCCCCACCCCGACGCCATGCTCAGTCAAGATGATTCACCACGCAAATCACCGACTAGCGCCGTATTCGTGTCTTGACTACGACGGGATGAAGTTCGCCATTGTCTGGAAGTGATCAGTGTTGACAAATGCAAGAGCAAGCTACAACACGCCATAAGAGGGCATCGGGATTCTTGTAAAGACAGAAGGGCTAGGCGTGTAGCATTCTGTGAGCCCGAGTCAGTAGTGATTCTGGCGCAGTTCGCAATGAATGCGTAGTACTAGTAGACTCGACCCTTCGCATTACAGCACTGCGCCAAAAATATTTCGTTCCGGTACTATTTTTTCCGCTTTTTACAGAAATCATTCAGATGTCAAAACTTGTTTCCATTGCAACACAAACATTTTATTTTATCGAAGAAACGCTTGTTTATTCCCTCAACAAGCGTAATGTATGAGTGTTGTGCGAAATAGTCTCAGAACTACTTTAACGGCATATGTCAGGGAGCAGAGTGCTATCCCACAAGCCTCTCGTGTGACCTCTATTTGAACATTCCGGACGGAATCCTTCCATCACGTGATATGAACTGTGCTAGAGACACTTTCGCCAGCAGGCGGGGTCTCCAGTGGACTAGAATGGGCGTGTAGATCCAAAGTGACTGCTTTTGAAGAATGGAAGGAAATCACAATTAGAAATGTGCGCATTGTCACACCTTTCTACCTGTTATTAACACACAAGCTGTGCGAGGCGTTACAAGAAGTTAAGCTGTTGTTGTTCTCTTCTTTCTTTCTTTTTTTATATAAAGAAAAACTGCTCTGAAATAGGTATTTGGCAAGATGTGAGCAAACATTTCGTGAAAGAATTATAGAATGTTCAAAGGGAAGTAACTATTGCTTACATTAGCCCTATGTTATGTAACCTCCCTTGATAGAAGCGTCGCTACATTTATTGATTACACTCTAAGTCAGCACTGTCACGTTGTAAGTCAACACTGTCGTTTTGACATAATCTTCTATTCTAGCGGTGCCGAGCCTCGATGCAGAGCTGCAGCATAATATATCTTATCAGTTTCCTCAAGGAACGATCAGTCTGCAGCATATTATATATCTTATCAGTTTCCTCAAGGAACGACCACTCTGCAGCTGCAGCATAATATATCTTATCAGTTTCCTCAAGGAACGATCAGTCTGCAGCTGCTGGTTCGCTCATTTAGTTGAGAAGTGACACATAAACACTCCACGACGAGGAGAATGTATTGCCGAAGCAGTCTTGGTCGGTGCTCGCTCACTAAAGTCGTTCAGGAGTGTCAGCTTTGGTGATTCTGCACGTTCCGCACTGACGTTCCTCACAGGTGCAGTGCGTGTAGAGAGAGATGCTGCCGAGCTGCACAGCCGCCTATGAAATGGGAATAGAAACTATCCCATTTGCGCAAAGTCGCTACAGTCCGCCAAATATATCTTCCAATCGCTGCAGGTTTTTTTTTTAACTGATGCGGCTCTGTGGGCGCCAACTAAGAACTCCACTATGGCATCTACGATTAGCGAGAACGAGACGTCGAGGTTGACAGAGCTCTACATGCATAGATAGCGGAAACATCTTTAAACATAGGTGCCACTGCACGAGGCAGGGTGGTGTGGAAACGTGTACAGCAAGCCTGCCGATGTTGCCAGCGACCGCACCAAGCATTTAGTCGCTAGCCACAGCAAGGGCGACGTGTAACTACGTATACATGGACACGGGTCTCAGCCACTGGACTGGCGCCCCAAGCAGGCAAATGTAGCTCAGCAAAGACAAATAAAGTATAAGCCGTTGATAAACGAATACCACAATTTAAAAAACATGTAGCGGTGTATCGATTCACTTTTCTGATACTGACAAACTGATTAACTTCTATAAAATTTGAGCTTACAAAATATAAAAAATACAAATAGAAATATCAGGCGCCAGTCGGCCTCCTAAATTCAATACAAAATAAAACAAAAATTGCTTTTTTTTTCTTGGTGTAAGAAAAGGAGCTCCAGGATAATAACGGAACGACGAAAATGTCGTGCAAAGTATTCATTAGGAGAGTTAACCATCGCATTCGTACTGCGGAGTCATCGAGACTTCACAAATGGCACCTCATTACGGGAACAACTGAATCACCGAGAAGCAAATGTCAGCGGCGGTGACGTAATCATGAAGAAAAACAACACCAAAAACAAACTCAGCGTGATTCTCGGGTTGCCTGGTGACAGGGCATTTGGAAGAAAGAAGATCGGAATGGACAGAATGGGCTGGATTGGAATGACTGACGGGAGAGTGGGTGAAGGAAAAGAAGATGGGGAGACAGCCCACAGAGTTGAGGAGGAAACCTACTGCAAGAAAATGGAAAGCTCGTTAAATTGTAGGTTACCTTTTTACCAGTGGAATTCGACGTATGAATAGGTCAATACCTAACCTGAACAGAAAAAGTCATCATATCAGCTGGGTGGAGAGAGTGTAAATGGGAACCACATATCCCCATAGGACAATAATACCCGGTTGGACAGAGTTGTTCTGCCTTAAAGGCTTCAGTGAAAGTGCAAGGATGAAGCCCAGAATCATGAGTTTGCACAAGCTGCCAGGAAGGGAAGCTGGACATGGGTAATGAAGCAAGACGCATTACGGACAGTAAGATCTTCTTCACGCCAGTAGACGCATGAGGTCTTGACGCTCTCCCTCTAGGCCACTATGTCTCTCGCCACCACCCTGGCCTCGCCCTCGTTCCCCCATCCTGCTGCCTTCCTCTCTGTCTCCACTGACCTTCTCCAGGTCGCCTTTGGTCTTCTCACAGGTCGTTTCCCCTCTGGAGCCCAACCAAGTGCTGTCTCACAGTCGTTCTCTTCACCTCTCCTCTACACATGTCCAATCCAGTTCCATCTTCGCCTTATTTCATCACAGAGCCTGTTCACTTTTTACCTGTCTGCTACCTCCTTGTATGTCACCTTCTCTTGCCACATGATTCTAAGAATCTGAGAGAAGAAGTATCTCACGACGTTGACAGCGCCTCTACAAAGGTAGACGTGATAAGCGCTCCGCACGATTTGTCTCAAACCAGCGAGCTGAAAAGCTTGCTCAAGGCGGCAATTGAGTCAATGACATCGCGCTTCAAACACTACGAAAGGCGAATCCTGACCACAATCGATGCGCGCTTTGATAGATTCGAGGCACGTTTATCTGATGCAGAATGGAGAGCGGACTGCCTTCAGCAAGACCTGACGAAAGCCAAGGAGACGCGCGAAGATAGGAGCAGACTCGCTGACTCTCTCTTACGACGCGTGAACGAAATTAACAGCACCCTGGATGAGCAGGAGCAGTACCAAAGACGGGAAAACATCAGAATCGTGGGACTCTCCGAAAAAAGAAACGAGAAGACGGACGAATGCGAGAAACCCGTGCAGGAATTTTTCAAGAAAGAACTGGAAATCACCAGTGCAGTGGGAATTTCTGTAACCCACCGACTTGGGAAACCCAGGGAAGGACAGAGCCGCCCGATCATCCGCCGCCTCTGAAACGTACCGACAAGTCCGTCGTGCTGAAAGGTCGCAGGAATCTTCGAGAAAGGAAGTCGAACATCTACCTTTCCGAAGACTTGACAGCCAGCAACCAACGCCTCCTCAGGGACTTTAAGCAGGATGAGCGAGTCGCTAAAGTGTGGACATTCAAATGTGCGGTGAATGTGGAGGGTGTGAATGGTCAGAAACTGTTCGGAGTCAAGATTGTGGAGCAAGTGAGAGAACTCTTCAACAGGTACAACAGAAGATAGTCGGGTCTTTCTCTTCCTGCGGTCAAATCTGTAAGTAGTATTCTGGATTGATTCTAACTTCCTCATGTTTTTGTACTGATTCTAACGGGTATTATCAGTCATTGTGTATCAGACGTTAGCCTATAAGTTGTGTGTCATTTAATGCATTCCTATTTACTTTCTGTTACGTGCTGGCTGCATGTAGATCGTGCAGCTTATGTCATAGGCTAGTGGAGTTTCTTCTTGTTGCTCAAGCTTTGATTCTCATAACTGTACTACTACAATCAATTCTAGATGAAGTAGATATGAGAGCTTCGTTACCTCATAGTAAGTTTTCAGATACTATTGTGCTGCTCGATGTAAAGAATCTGATGCTTCCAATAGATAATACACTGATATACAATTTTGGGGAGTGTGTCTATGTGTGTGTGCGTGTTTGTGTGCTTGCGTGCGTGCGTGTGTGTGTACGCACTCGCGCGTGTTAAGTCGTCACATTTCGATGACCTGCACACCATGATCGTGAGCTCCAGTATGGGTATACCCAATGTCTTCAGCAGTCGTAGGAGTGGACACGCAGTTTACACAGTGGTTCTTGGTTGCTTGTATGCTTGGACAATATTCTGTCTGCTGAGGGTTATTCAAGTTATCTGTGCGGGGACCAGATCTCTATTCAACAGTTCTGCAGGTATCTGTGTCTGCGTTGATCGGCACATTAATTTAGCAGAGAACACTAGTTCCTGAAGCCTCCTTGCTTGTGACGCGATGTCAATACATAATGATATATGCTACATGGTGTGTGTGTGTGTGTGTGTGTGTGTGTGCGTGCGTGTGTGCGTGTGTGTGTGTGTGTGTGCGTGTGTGTGTGTGTGTATGTGTGTGTGTGTGTGTGTGTGTGTGTGTGTGTGTGTGTGCGTGTGTGTGTGTGTGTGTGTGTGTGTGTGTGTGTGTGTGTGTGTTTTGGGTTTGTTTCTCCCCCTTCCCTTCTAAGATGACTCAACGTCTGTTGCCTTTTATCTAATTTGATTCCTCAGCACACATCGCTTTGCATGTCTGCTCTTGCTACACTTGAATTCTCCCGTGTATCTTTTACGGACCATAAATGTAAAATCTTACTGAGGACAGGAGTCTGTATCGACCCTGAAACTATCGCAGAATTGAATCCATTTTGGAAAGAAGTTTCCACCCATTGGAACGAAATGTTAACAAAATTTGATCAACCATCAACAGTAGAACAAATCCTCTCTCAATCTTTGTGAAGCAATCCATCTCTGAAAGATAAATACTTGTTCAACCTTGCGTGGTACAACGCCGGCATAAAGTCAGTCAGAGATATCGTCAATGTGAAAGGTCAACCAACATTATTTTCTTTTAAAATGTCGCATTACCATATTAATGGCAATTTTAATTATACAACAGAATAGTGCATAACATTCAGACAATATTGAATTGTATATATCTCAAAAAATAGACCATGCTGTAAAACTCACCACTTCCGAAAATCCATTTGAAGCCTCACAGGGAAGTAAAGCAGTGAATCACATAATTATTAACTCTAACTAGAAAACATAGTTATTCTTGTAAGCAGGATACATAATACATTCAATTCAATTTGAAAAATATAGCTCAAATATCTGCCAGACCCCTGAACATTTTGACACAAAATGGAACAATTTTATATAACGAATTAATATACTGTACATTGCATTGTATTGGAAATACAACTCGACACAATTCGGCTGTGTGAAATCCCCATCACCCCATCTCGTCCAGCATTCCTAATATTCTTTCTTTACCATCCGAAATCATTACATATATAAGCTACGCATTCCCTTCAACCCCCCCCTCTCTCTCTCTCTCTCTCTCTCTCTCTCTCTCTCTCTCTCTCTCTCTCTCTCTCTCCAACTTATAATACATCTTCTTCTCTTTCGATCTTTTTTCGGCTGGAAGGAGATAAATCCCACCCACCCACCCAACTCCTTCCCATCCACTCCCGACGTTACTACACTCAGTAGATTTTTATATTTGCTGTTCTTTTTTTTAGATCACTTGTTTGTCTAAGAACGAATTCATGATTTTAATAATAGTACCGGAAAGATTACTATGATGATGATGATGATGATGATGATGATGATGATGATGATGATGATGATGATGATGATGATGATGATGATGATGATGATGATGATGATGATGATGGTGGTGGTGATGATGATGATGATGATGATGATGATGATGATGATGATGATGATGATGATGATGATGATGATGATGATGATGATGATGATGATGATGATTATGAAGATGGTGATGTTCATGATTATGAAAACTGCAATGTGTACGTTACCTTTTTTATCTCCGTTTCTTTTTTCCCCTTTTAATACAAAACTGAAATCAAAATAACTGGGTTTTTTTAGATTTCAAGGATCATTCTCAGGCATCTAAACTGAAATACGTCCAACTTCTTCTCTTTAAGCTTGGTTATTTTCCAGGTCTCGCTGCCATATAACAGTACTGCTCTTACTAGTCCTAAACAATCTAATATTGCCTTCGTTCCAATTTTTGTCGAGTTCCAGATCTTCCTCAGTTTGCCATATGCTACCCTTGCCTTGTTCAGCCTGTGCTGGCTGTCCTGTGGTCCTCTTTCTCTCAAGATGCATGGCAGGGAAGCTGTAAATGGTGATGACCAGGAGAATGGGACGCTATGGTTGCGGTCAAGTGGTGAGAAAGCTCGCCCACAGTAGCTTGCAGCTCGCGCTGGCAGACATCGAGTTCGCGTGGATCCAAGATTTGCCCCACCGGACTTTGAATAATCGCTCTACGCTAACCACTAAACGCAACACATTTGACAGCTGCACAGACATTTCTGTTCCATATATAAAGCTGAATATTTTCGGCGGTTGACAACGCCCGACGTAAAATTGTTTACATTCCTTTCTTCTTGGTCTGCCTGTCCGGTTGGCAGATCTCTGAGAGGCCATCAAGTTTCTCTGGACAGTTCACGGTGTGGCCACACTATTTCAGCATCATATCATTGGCGTTGGTGTTGATCCGTGTTAGGGATCACAAAACGACAATATCCGTAAAAAGTAAGACGAAAATCCCTGACCATACATGACCAGTTATTGTTACTAAGTATTCTAGCATGTTGTAACATATCATACATATCAAATGTTTGTCTACGTAGCCTCTAAGATGTCCTTTTCAGTCATAACCTGTCTTTAACAATTCTGAAAGTGCTGTCAATTACTAGAAGGTATCTATAGCCAGTTCACCATACACAATGTGATTTGGAGTTCTGATAACTAACCCAATGCACTTTAGCAAGCAAAAACGTGACTTCTTGCTATTATTTCCTGACTATTTATACACCTATTTCGGCGCCATATAGTAAGAAGGTCAAGAGTTTCATGGATACTGCAGGGCAATTATCCCTCCATGTTTACTGGAGGTCCTACAGACTTTATCTGTCTGTGTGTGTGTGTGTGTGTGTGTGTGTGTGTGTGTGTGTGTGTGTGTGTGTGTGTGTGTGTGTCTGTCCCGACTTCACGGCTGATTTCTCAAAAACTACTGGACGGATTTTCTTGACATTTTGCACACTAACTGGAAGTTAGGTCCGATTGAATGTATCAAATTTTCAGAATCGAGGCTTGATGAGAAAGAGGTTTATAAGGTCGGTCACTCGACATCGCCTCCCCAAATACTCCATTCATGGAATGGCCAAATTGCGAAATGTGTGACGTCATCAACAACGTGACGTCATTTGCGAGTAGAGTTTTGAGAAGGATGAATTTCGAGAACATTGGTGAAAGGATAAAGAAGGATTTTTTACGATGCAAGTAGTCAATTCATGGAATGGCGACCCACTCCACAGTCACGCCCCTTTTCTCGCTGTATCTCGCGTGGTTACAATTGCAGGCGCCAAAATGGCTTCCGAATGAACGCCGACTAACTCGTTGCATTGTATTCTGGACAGCATTTGTGTCTCATTTTTGCCAGACAGTGAGAAGATTTCTCAGACTGTGATA
The DNA here is from genome assembly GCA_034096865.1 of Theodoxus fluviatilis. NCBI lineage: Eukaryota > Metazoa > Mollusca > Gastropoda > Cycloneritida > Neritidae > Theodoxus > Theodoxus fluviatilis. Next base: position 36,299 of record JAWQFJ010017623.1, read on the forward strand.
GACAGGGGTATGAATAAATACTATTCATGTTATTTAGACGAAATTAAGATCTATTAGCAAGCGGATTAAACGGTGGAGGTGACAGCTCGGTGCTTCAGATCAATGCGGAAAAAATTAAGCAGCACATTATGTATCGACTTTCTTTCCATCTTGACGCTGCTAAGCAGAAGATCAACCATCCTCATTGCTCGTGCAAGGCTGGGTAAGTGTTGTTGGTTTTTTAATCATGTATCTGTTACGTGTTTGATGGAGTAAGCTAAGCTCGTATTCCAAAATTTTATAACCTACACTTGAAGTGTTGTGTGTGGAGCCAAAAAGCTTCCGCAACTGTCCTTTGCACTGGCTGTCCTATGCACGGACTGTCCTTTGCATTAACTGTCCTTCACACTGACTGTTCTATGCACTGACTGTCCGATGCACTGACTGTCCTATGCACTTTCACACTGACCAGTGCACAGAATGACCGGCATGTGTCCGAAGCACTGGTGAGCGCGACATGTCAGTGTGAAGGACAGTTAATGCAAAGGAGGGTCAGTGCAAAGGACAGTCCGTGCATAGGACAGTCAGTGCAAAGGACAGTTGCGCAAGCTTTTTGGATCCACACACAACACTTCAGCAGTAGGTTCTACAATTTTGGAATGCGAGCTTAGGTTAATCCATCAAACGCGTAACAGATAAATGATTTTAAAAAACAACAACAGTCAACACTTATACAGCCTTGCACGAGCAATGAGCAGTAATGTTCAATTTCAAATGCAGATCTGAGACTCACCCCCGCACAGACTCCTTTGCTTTTATTCACCCGGTTAAGATTTAGCTGCTCGTGTGGCCACGGAAAAAAACGTTATAAATGCTTTACAAACACTCTGTCATATCAATTCTCTAATGGCTCAGCTGGTAGACCGTTAGACTCTTGGTCATGCATGACCAGATTCGATTCTACGCTAAAACTTTTTTTCCTCTCTTTTTTCGAGAGGTTGTGGGTTCGAACCCAACCTGGTTTTTTGTGTTTTTGTGTGTGTGTGTGTGTGTGTTTTCTCCCTCTTTTCTCGAGAGGTTGCGGGTCCGAACCCAATAAAAAAAATTAATATATATGCCAAAACCTGGAGGTTCAGCGCCAGCGGTTTTTATTACAGATAAATCACAATACTTTCAATATGTTCGCTGTGTTCTGTTTCCTTCTTACGGCAATCTCTTCCAGA
>JAWQFJ010017623.1:42500-47500 GCA_034096865.1 Theodoxus fluviatilis
CTGGAAGATTTATCATGCCTCCGTGCCGAACAGAGCGTTTTCGGTGTTCTTTCATTCCTTCAGCTGTTCACAACGCGGACAGACTATGGATATAGCTACAGGGTTAAAGAGTAAAGCAACGGATATGCATTATTGCATACATAAGGCTAAGCTACACGAATGATTTCGGTGGGGGTTATAATATATTAATTATTGTGTGATGAGCGGGAGTCTGCGAGAGATCGACCCTACAGTCATGACAAGACGTATATATATATATATATATATATATATATATATATATATATATATATATATATATATATACGTACGCCTCTGTAGTTGTGACTGTTCTGTGTTTAATCTGTTTAATTTTATTTGGTATCCACTTCACGTCTTATTCACTAGAAAACTGGACACTCGTCTGAGATCGAGAACATGAAAAAGTATATATAATTCAATAAACAACTTCATGGTGGAATAATAAATAAGTTTAGGGTAATTCACGTGTAAACAAATCGTTTTAGTGTTGTCAATTTTAGCAGCAGTACAGAAATAATTTAATCTATCGTTTTGCCCGGCTTGATAACGCTCTGCACTCCACCATATATAGCTCCCCGCTCACTCTCCACTCCAGAGAGTTTATAGCACTATTACTTGTATTAGAACAAACTCTGCCCTGGAGATACCGGGAGCGAGAATTCATGCGGGTGAGATTCAAATCACCAAGTTGACAAGTACTTAAAGTAGCTTTCAAAAGTGTTGTCCTTACCAGTGAAGGTTAGTACTGCGTATTCAATTAATTTGCAAGTAAATGTATGTGGCTATGAGTGTGTCATGCTCGGTAAATCGTATTTTTGAACTGCATATAGATTATATCATGCGTGCCCGTTTTCCAGATCATCCATGCAGTTGATTATTTACACTACTACGCAAGCTGCAAATTTGAATTCACTTCTTCGGTTAACTGAATTGCTAAATTCTATACGAGAAGTATCGGTGATTGCGATGTTGGCTTATTTCAGTGTTAAAAGGCTGGAGTTAGTCAACTATGGGATTCCATTGCCGAGAAAAGCACTGAATATGTACGTTGCTCTTGCAAAAACGCAGTTTCAATTAAGTTTTTATTATCACGTACGTCACCAGTGATGCGCACGTGCGTGCGTGACAACCACTCGCACTGGGTAAGATGTCTTTGCGAGGCTTTGTGTGAACAAACGCCATTTGCACACGTCTTCTCCGATCGAATGCTGTCCCCGGAAGTAGTGCCGCCGCCGGAAAGTACCGAACGTGACGTCACGCCGAAGTGAACGTGGGCTTAGAGACGCTACGCTATAGACTGTAAGATTGTGACAAGAAAATGGCATTAACGCACAAAACAAAGTTTCATGACAACTAAATTCACCAATTATGTTAATAACTGACCATATTTACACCTACAGCTAGTGCTAAAACCTTGCATACAAAGCAAACAAAACATACTGCGGGGAGTGTCCCGGTCATGCATCAAAACTCAGTGCACGAGTGATCGTTTCGATTTTCTCTTATTTGTTTGTCTGCTCCGACACTCGTGCACTGAGATTTGATGCGTGACCAGGACACTCCCCGCAGTATGTTTTGTTTGCTTTGTATGTAAAGCTTTAGCACTAGCTGCAGGTGTAAATATGGTCAGTTATTAATATAATTGGTGAATGTAGTTGTCATGAAACTTTGTTTTGTGCGTTAATGCCATTTTCTTGTCATAAAAACCGCTGGCGCTGAACCTCCAGGTTTTCGTATATTTATTTTTAAAAAGAGATAAAAGAACGGGTTCGAACCCGCAACCTCTCGAGAAAAGAGGAGGAAAAAACACACACACACACAATCACAAAAAACCAGGTCGGGTTCGAACCCATAACCTCTCGAAAAAAGAGAGAAAAGAAAGTTTCAGTGCAGAATCGAACCTGGTCATGCATGACCAAGAGTGCAACGCTCTACCAGCTTAGCCATTTGAGAATTGATATGACGGAGTGTTTGTAAAGCATTTATAACGTTCTTTTCCCTAAACCCCCTTGCAAGCTATCGGCCCAGGAAACAATCGACCATATATTTTAAACATGATGGATAGGTTCAGGAAGCTCCTATTATGACATGTTTTGTTTTGCATTGGCTTGTCATAGACGCTGAATTAACACTCACACAGTCACACAGAGGAGGAGGTGTATTATATAGGTATGTGCGAGAAAAAACGAAAGGTAAATGACACGAATGAAATGTAGTTCATTGAAAAGAGCATAAAAGATCATTCCAATGGTATAAGTATGAACACTGTGGGTCAATTTGTTTAAAAGTTATGAATTTTAATTGAATAAAATCCGGCTCTTTGTTTTACTATAAAGACAATAGAAAGCTGATTTTAGCGAGATTTCCGACAGAGTGACCTCCCAGTTTTCGCGTGTCTCTCCCGGAGCGCTTGTGCAAGATACACGTATGTATAGTGAGTGTTGTATCTATGCCACGTGCGTGAGGAATAAAGTTTAGTGTATGAATAGCAGAATGCAAGTGCGTGCAAGGGTTTTTATAGTATTTCTTGAAAGCGATATGTCTGTGAGAAACCGTTTGTTCCGTAGTTTGTAAACATGAACACTAATTAGCCGAGTGCGTGGAGAAGGGAGTGTAAACACTAAAAATATAACATGAAAATTCCCACACTTAAAGCTGGGAAAAGGTTCCAGGTGTCAGTAAACTATATCTCTCCTAAAAGATCTAAACACAATTTTCTCCATGGAAAAGCACGTCTCTAACAAGCTGGTCTTAATAAAGAAATAAACACCGGACGCATATTTATGATCTGCGCTCTGAGCAGCAGATGATCGAGCAGCTAGCATACAGGCCTATATTATAATTATACTAATGATAGCTGCGATGGCATTTTGGATCTCCCATTAGAAAAAGCGACTGGTGTCAATAGGTTAGAAAGCTTTTCCTCGCATAACTCTGAACACTGTGGTGTTTCTACCTGGAATTAGAATCGACGCTTTCATTCACTCATAGCTGAAAATGAAGCGACGACGGCACGGAGAAAACTGCGCTGCAATATCGTGTTCAAATGCCAGATACGGCTGTCGTGGAAAATCTTTTTTCCGCTTCCCCCGAGACGAGACAAGACCCAGCCTTGCACGAGCAATGAGGATAGTTGATCTTCTGCTTAACAGCGTCAAGATGGATATAAATTATCGATGTGGTGTTTCATTTTTTCGCACTGATCTGAAGCACCGAGCTGTCACCTCCACCGTGTAATCCTCTTGCCCATAGATCTTAATTTCGTCTAAATAACATGAGTAATATTTATTCATACCCCTGTCTATCACAGTCTGAGAAATCTTCTCACTGTCTGGCAAAAATGAGACACAAATGCTGTCCGGAATACAATGCAACGAGTTAAGTCTGCGTTCATTTGGAAGCCATTTTTGCGCCCGCATCTGTTACCACGAGAGATACAGCAAGAAAGTGACGTGGCTGTGGAGTGGGTCGCCATTCCATGAATTGACTACTTGCATCGTAAAAAATCATTCTTTCTCCTTCTCCAACGTTCTCGAAATTATTCCTCCTGGCATAGATTCTATATAGGATCCATCCTCCTAAAAAATCTCCTCGCAAATGACGTCACGTTATACGACGTCAAATGATGACGTCACAGATTTTGCAAAATGGAGTCTGTTGAATTGTTTTCATTGAAACACCAAAATGTAAAAAAGTCACTTTCTTTTAAAACCTCGATTCTGAAAATTTGATAATATTGAATGGGACCTAACTTTCAGTCAGTGTGCAAAATCTCAAGGAAATCCGTCCAGTAGTTTTTGAGATATAGGCCGTGGAGACGGGACAGACAGACAGACAGACACACAGACAGATAAAGTCTGTAGGACCTCCAGTAAACCTGGAGGGATAATCTTACACGTTACATTACGCCGAATGCGGGCAAGTTGATCATGCACTCATCGACTCTATCAGTCTATGATCGTGAATTTTCTGTCCTCGCCTGACCAGGGGAAAAAATAGTCAATTCAAGCCAGAACTAAACAATTATCTGCTGCCACTCATTCGAGCATTACATGAAACATTATATCACACTAGTTCGATCGTCTCCTGGCGTAGTGGCTACGGTTCGATCGTGTTTGTCTCCTAGGTATGTACGGTGTGGTTTGCTTGAGTACTAGTAAAAATTGTCAGTTATTAATATGATCGGTGATTTTAGTTGAAATGAAACTTTTTGTGTGTTTTAATGCCATTTTCTTGTCATCATCTTACAAGTTAGACATTACGCCGAGTGCGAACAAGTTGATCACTCATCGACTCGATGATAGTGAATTTTCTGTCCTCGCCAGACCAGGGAAACGAAATTGTCAATTCAAGCCAGAACTAAACAGTTATCTGCTGCTACTCATTCGAGCTTTACATGACACAGTACTGTTTTCCACCCCCCACATACATGTACTTTGAGCGATCTAGTATTCAGTGCAGACGCTTCGAGAAAGCAACCGGAACTGCCAGGTTCTACCTAACGCGTAGTTTTTCGACAGAGAGCGCCGAGGATAACTCCTGCAGGGTACGTTAATGAGAATGTCTTATATGTGCACAATTTGCATTGTTCAGGTACACGTTATGTACCCAGCATAACCATCAAACTATTCCGAATGCACGTATATATTGTGTGCGCGTGTGTGTGTGTGTACGCGTGCGCATGAGAGAGAGAGAGAGAGAGAGAGAGAGAGAGAGAGAGAGAGAGAGAGAGAGAGAGAGAGAGAGATATGAACTGAACATTTTATTGTATAGGCCATGCTGGCCCATTACAAAATGACTGGTAACGCGTTTAAGTGACTTGGAATGTATGTACATAACATCACTACTCGTCACCAGTAGTGGAATGTAGGGCGCGCGTAGACAATGGAAAGAGTCTATCAGCAAATTATTTTCGTGACGTCCGTGCAGACTGCTGTCTCAAACCGACACGCTCGCTTCGCCTAGTAGTACTGGATCTG
>JAWQFJ010017623.1:55000-60000 GCA_034096865.1 Theodoxus fluviatilis
CTGAAGTCGAAAATAGTACAGGCTGTGTAGAAATGTATCTCTGGGGTCCACTCATTATCATGAATCACAACGGTGACCAATTTTAGACGGGCCTTCAGCTATTTTGGTAATTGTGTGTGTGTTTTGATGCGTGGTTGCATGTTCGTGTGTGCTTGTGTGATACAGGTACCGGTACGGGTGGGTTAAGGTTTGTGTATATGTGTATGTGAGTGTGTGTATTTGTGTGTTTGTGTGTGTGTATGTGCACATATTTGTGTGTGTGTGTGTGTGTGTGTGTGTGTGTGTGTGTGTGTGCGTGTGTGTTTGTGTGTGTGTGTGTGTGTGTTTGTGTGTGTGTGTTTGTGTCTGTGTGTTTGTGTCTGTGTTTGAGTGAGTGCCTGGATTCGCTTGTGTGCTTGTGTGATAGAGATATCGTTATGCATGATGCGCGCGCGCGCGCGCGCGTGTGTGTGTGTGTGTGTGTGTGCGTGCGTGCGAGCGCGCCTATGTGGACGATAGGTGCGTGCATGCATGCACATGGGTGCGCGCGTTTGTATGAAAGGTTTCTGTAGTAAATAAATAAAATGTCCGTAATCTCAGCGAGCAATATATCATCCTTGCAAAGTAGGAACTGAACAGCATTCCGTGCTTTCGTAAAACCCCCGCACTTTCGTTCCCCACCTAAAGACAGTCGTCAGTCTGAATCTGTGTAACGCTTCTGTAGTCCTGAATCTGTGTAACGCTTGACAGTAGTCCTGAATCTGTGTAACGCTTGACTGTAGTGCTGAATCTGTGTAACGCTTGACTGTAGTCCTGAAGCTGTGTAACGCTTGACTGTAGTCCTGAATCTGTGTAACGCCTGACTGTAGTCCTGAATCTGTGTAACGCTTGACTGTAGTCTTGAATCTGTGTAACGCCTGACTGTAGTCCTGAATCTGTGTAACGCCTGACTGTAGTCCTGAAGCTGTGTAACGCTTGACTGTAGTCCTGAATCTGTGTAACGCTTCACTGTAGTCCTGAATCTGTGTAACGCTTGACTGTAGTCCTGAAGCTGTGTAACGCCTGACTGTAGTCCTGAATCTGTGTAACGCCTGACTGTAGTCCTGAATCTGTGTAACGCTTGACTGTAGTCCTCAATCTGTGTAACGCTTGACTGTAGTCCTGAATCTGTGTAACGCTTGACTGTAGTCCTAAATCTGTGTAACGCTTGACTGTAGTCCTGAATCTGTGTAACGCTTGACTGTAGTCCTCAATCTGTGTAACGCTTGACTGTAGTCCTCAATCTGTGTAACGCTTCACTGTAGTACTGAATCTCTCTTTTGAAAAAGTCGTTTTCAGTCCACGATCAATAGACCACAGAATACCTTCGTTAAATCATCAAGTGAAACTAGTCAGGAGAAATCTTGAAAGAGAAAATACACAAGTAGCATTGCGCTAATACATACAATGTTGTGACCCCAGCTCTCCTCTCTTCTCCTCTGCCCAACAGACATGAAACCCGTTATCCTGTTCCATACTTCCCCTCCCACCTTCCCCTTCTTATCCTTATATTCCTCGCCCCCATTTCCTCCTTGCAATTTCTCTTACACGCCAGAGCAATCCCACCCACCCAACCCAACCCAACCCACCCCAACCTTCACCCCTTCGTTTGGTTTCTCTTTTTATCAATGAGAATCAAGTGGACGATACTTCATCGCGTCAACAACTAAAATGTAGACGAGAGGACCTGTCTAGAAGCGTTTATAGATTGACCGAGTTGCCTATTTCCGGGATCTTGCTGCAGTCTGGACAATTGAGTTTTTGAAATGGTTCGTCCGACTTTTGATTGAGAGGAACCGCATTCATTTTCTCGTTTTCACACTGTGGTTCTTGAACGGATGCATAACTCCATTAACAGCTGTAGGACCTGCCATGGTTTACAGAAGTGCTTTGCTGTGACACCACAAGATATTAAATATGCCAAAAGCCGTGTATATGATAAGAAGAATAACACCTTTTCTTAATTTATATAATTTATTAGATGAGTTCCCTCCAAAATCAAGTTGAAGCTAGACTACACATCAATATTCATTAAAAATATCCGACATGAACATTATTGTATAATTACGCAAAGACAAAAGTTTGTTTCAGAGACTGAATGCCTTTCAATATAATGAGTAACTGCTACCTACTGATGCATACATTGATCTAAAACCATTGACATTTGATTATAAATTTGGGCATAGCCTTTTAATTTCGATAAAAGCGTATTTTAGACATGTATGTGGTAGAGTAGAGTGTCTTCAACCACTCAGACAATTTTCTTAAATGAGTTTGTAAGAGAGCATGTTCTTGGAGGTGAGTGATTGGAGTTGTGTTGACTTGTTTCGTTTTTGTCTTTTTTTCTGACTCAGTAAACGATTTTCTTTTGTTCAACAATGAAACATGAGCAACGAGTCTCTCGAAGGCTATTTTTGCTAACACATATCTACACAAGCCTTCTGTTGTTACCGTCGTGAATCAGCCTTCCATCATCCGCGCGTCCTTTGAAGCAGCCTTCAGGTTTGTTTAATAGATTGCATTCCTTTAATCCACGATCCAAGCCGCAGAGTCAGCAAAAAATCGTGCAAATGACTTTCTTTACGTAAGGTTGTATTTCGTTGTACAGTATTACATGAAGGAGTAATGAGATTCTGTCTGCCTGATAAGGATCAGACGACAAGAATTCTTCCCTGCCTGCCCTTTGACGTTCCTACGTCATAAAACGGTTCTTCTCATTTGTGGGGTCATTGCAAAATCGATTATTACGGACTTGGATGGAATCCTGTGTCATGAGAAATATAATTACCGTGGACAAAGGTATGAACAGAGATGACGTTTCTATGAAGACACGAATAAAATGTAATCCAATAAAAGTAAAAGAACTAATCATATTGGCAATGTGAGTGTCTAGTTTTGCTCTAAAAAGTAAATGGAAAAGGTTCTTAGTTGATCTGAACCACCGAGAATAGATGCTAGAAAGGGGCATGTATCCAATAAAAAAAATTCCAAGTTGGGGACATTCATAAACTAAATCGCTGAGCCTTATCTGAAAGAAGAATAGATATGCCACTTTAAGAGAATGCTTGATTTTGAGCGTTGATACACAACATGACAACGCAACGCAGTTCAATACAATGCGATACACCACAACAATACAATACAGTGAAGTGCAATGCAATACAACACAAACAATGACACACAGAGCGATATAACACAACAAACACGACAAATTTCAGTCATACAAAAAATTCCAAACGGCATGATGAATGGAATGCGTTTGAATCAACGCAATGCAATGCTTAAAAGTGGTATGATATATCGCCCGTCCAAGGAGGAAATCGTATTTGTGTTGTCACAGTTAAATATCAAACGAACATACCAAATAGCACCCTGACAACCTCATGTCTTATAAGAATGAATGTCAAACAAACACATACAGACGTACGTTTAGAACTACGCGCAGACAGCTGCACACACTTTTAGAAACATGGAAAAACCATCTGCAATACATCTTTTCCAGTCTGGCTTTGTTCATCATAGCTTAGCTGCACGGTTGAAATTTCCATGGGACTCCTTGACGTTTCTTAGACAAGGTACACACCTCGAGAGCTAGCAGAGGCAAGCAAGACGTCTAAGAAACAGCCAATCATCAATTGGCGCCGCAAAAGTCCGAGAGAACATGGTTGGGTCCTGGCGCAAGAGTCTGTGAAGAAGTTACCTATAATCGAAATAACTGACATCTGACCCAAACGGTTTCGTGTCCCACTTTCCTCTTTCCGTCTGTCCGTCCGCTCTATGTGTTCTGCCGCCTGTGCGCGGATCTCTGCGACATTTGGCATGTCGCTCCCCTGTGACTGGATGCGGGTAGTCGTCGCATTTTGGAAGGCGTACCTCCGACCATTCCGGAGATATTCCCTCTGGAACTTTTTAGTCATGGGACTGTTGACGGCAAAGGGAGGCAATGTGTGCTTCGTTAGAGGGTAAAGGGAGGAAACTCGGCTCCAACGTGTGGTTCGTGCTGCACGAGGTTTTACGGGTCCGAGCTCGCTCATCTCATCATGCGTTGATGTTTGGTGATCGTGAGGGGATGGGGGGTGGGAAAATATGTACGGTACGGTTATTTAGGGGGGGGGTGATGCCGGGGGGTGCAGTGAGACCAGGTGGGGAGGGGGAGTGAGACCGGGGGGGGGGTGAGGCCTGGGTGAGGCCAGGGGGTGGGGTGAGGCCGGGGGGGTGAGGCCGGGGGTGGGTGAGGCTGGTGGGGGTGATCCTGGGGGGGGGGGGGAGACCGGGGGGTGATGCCAGGGGTTGTGGGGTGAGGCCGGGAGGTGGGGTGAGGCCGTGAGGGGGGGTGAGGCCGGGGAGGCGGGAGACCGCAGGGGGAGGATGCCCGGGGGGGGGGGGGGGGGGGGGGACGGGAAAAGGGGGAATTGGGAAAAGGTGGAGACGGGAAAAGATGGAGACGGGAACAGGTGGAGACGGGAACAGGTGGAGACGGGAAAAGGTGGAGACTGGATAAGGTGGAGACAGGAAAAGGTGGAGACAGGAAAAGGTGGAGACGGGTTAACGGTCTAGTTACATATATCACAGCAATTATTCACTTGATTGAACATACACTGGTGTCATATCAAATGGCACGGGAGCCTTTTCAACAACAACAACAGCCGAGGTTCAATTGTAGACAATTTAGCCCAAAATGGTGTGCCTCGATTCATTTCCATCAATTTAAGAGATATAATTTAAATAGTGTACAGGTTTCGTGTTTGCAAACGAAACAAAATTTACGACAGTGCATGTCCAGATATAACCTATTCACCTACTCCTCATAATATACAAATGAACATTCGAACAGCAAATACTTCCGTGTACATACACTTTTCCATTCTCGGGCACTGAGTTGCACATTACAGGCACAGCCGTCTGTCAGCGGCAATCTAATTTGAATGGTCCCCGCCATTTTGGTTCATCATGACCTCTGCAGTGAGACGCAGTGAGGTACT
>JAWQFJ010017623.1:65000-67500 GCA_034096865.1 Theodoxus fluviatilis
ACGGAGGATGAAGCTGTAGCAACAAAGGAGACTTGAGCAGCAGCGGTAGCAGCAGCAGTGGTAGTGATAAGAATGGCAGTGGTAGGAACAGTAGTGGAAGTGGTAGGAAGAGCGATAATGGTGGGGGTGATTATAGTGACGGTGGTGGCATCAATTACCGATAGTAATGGTGGTGTTTATAGTGGTAGTGGTGGTAGTGATGGAGATGGTGTTAATTGTGTAGTTGGTTATGGTGCTGGCATTGGTGGTGATGGTGTTTATGGTGGTGGTGGTGGTAACGTTAGTGATGGCAGTAGTAGTAGTAGTAGTAGTAGTAGTAGTAGTAGTAGTAGTAACAGTGGTGGTAGTAGTTGTAATAGTAGTAGAAGTAATAGTAATAGTAGTAGTTGTAGTAGTAGTGTGGTGGTGTACAGTAAGTGTTAGCCGCTTAGCCTCTCGTTCACACGCAGTGAGAACTAATGTACTATTCTTTCCAGTTATACAGTCACCGATTGCATGATCTAGTAGTATTCTTTTCTTGCAGTATCCATTGTATGCGTTCGTTTACTACTGCAGAGGTCTTCTGTATAATGAGATTTCTTTCTAAGGGAATTTGTGTAGAAACATCAAAGATGCCGACAATCTGTCTCAGCACGATTCCTCATTAAGTATCTGGGGGAGTAGTCCCAGGAAAAATGACACTGTGAGACTAGTTCGTGGCGGTCCCAAGGTGGTACCTGTTTACGCATGAAGAGTTAGGATCTGAATGGCGGGACAAGTCACGACCTGATCAGAGGAAGAATACACGTGGTTCAAAGTTCTTAAGTTTCTTCATTAGCCTAATAATTATTGGTTAAGAACATCTGGAGCTCTGGTTGGCACCTGTTTGTGTCAGGGTGTGGAAATTATTGGAGCCTCTGATTGGTCTGAGGTTCTGGGACCGTCTCAGCCATTAGCCATTGAGAACAAAGGGGTGGAGCCAAAGGAAATAAGAGAGGGAAACATGCTGAGTCGGGAGAGTCGGAGTGAGAAGTTCGAAGAATTCGATAATTCGAGGGACGGACAGGGACGTGTGTGGACACCATTGAGCTGCCCATAGTTCAGTGTTGGACACGGCTTGTGCCATGTACGCTTGTATGCTGCCCATGTAAGGTGGAAGAATAAAGGAGTTGGAAAATTCAGGCGGCCCGATATTGTCCTCTTCACATTCCACCAACGCTGTAACACTTCTCTTTTCCCCCGCTAGGCACCGCAACAACCCCGCTCTTACCACAGTAGTAGAAGTAGTAGTAGTAGTAGTAGTAGTAGTAGTAGTAGTAGTAGTAGTAGTAGCAGTTGCAGTAGTAGTTGTTGTTATTGTTGTAGAGCCACTACGATCACGGCTGACCATCCTAGCTGTCCTGTCTGCCTGGCTGCAGCAGCAACGCTTGTGGCTAAGAGACCGATGCGGGAGCGACACTCCCTATTGTAAAGGTTGCATCTGTGTGCGGTCTCTGGTCGGCTGGAGTTGCTGCGCTCCTTTCTGCGTGCCCGTCTGTCTGCAGCTGCGCTCATCAGATTCTCCTCCGCTGTCTGGAGGTGTTGGCTAGGGCACTTTTCCACCTCCTGCGGTCAGCTGCAAGGCCCTCCCAGAACTTTGTCTCGATGTCTGGTGCCTTCATGTCTCTCCTGCAGACGTCCCTGTACCGCAGCTGGGACGGCCAGTTTTTCTCCTCCCAGATGTCCACTCTCCATACAGGATGTCTTTTGGAATGCAGCCATCCGTCATCCAGCCAGTGCAGTCTGCGGTGCCTGAGCAGTATACATAAGGGCGAAGCAATGCAGCTCTAATAAAAGTACCATGACATCATCTCAACAGTGGTGCAACAACTTCTGCTGCTACCATATTGCCGCGGCTGTTGCTGCTACTATGGCTACTACCACAATAACCACCATTTTCTCCACTACTTATAGGACAAACATCACTTCCACTTCAACTACCAAGGCAAACATCAGCTCAGCTGTTTCTTCACACTCCCAGCAGCAGCATTGCCCATTTCACTCCACTGACGAATCCTACCATTCCATGAAAGGTACTCGTTCAACTTTCCCCCCATTCTCCAGATCTACGGTCTCAATCTCAATGACCTTGACTATGGTGATTCCACGTCGATATTTACAGAAATGTGACTCCGTACTGCGAAAAAGGTCGAATTTGAACTATGTATCGTTTCTGAAGACAATTTAGTGCAGTGTAGTATAGAGCAAACATATGTAAATCGGATGATTTGTACACAGCTACACACAATTGAATCGTGAATCAACATTTTGGGAAAAACCAACCAACCAAACAACCAACCAACCAACCAACCAACTAACCAACCAACCAACCAAACAACCAACCAAACAACCAAACAAACCATGAGGGTTCAGTCAAATTAGGACATTATCGATTTTTGTTGTTGTTGATGTTGTAAGTATCAAGCTACCACTCTCATTAATATGCATTTTAAACACCGTTTATAATGTGCAGATTGACATA
>JAWQFJ010017623.1:72500-75000 GCA_034096865.1 Theodoxus fluviatilis
CTCCTTTCCCTTGCATTCACTGACTGCAGTCTCTCCTTCCCCTTACATTCACTGACTGCACTCCCCTTTCCCTTACATTCACTGACAGCTGTCTCTCCTTTCCCTTACATTCACTGACTGCACTCCCCTTTCCCTTACATTCACTGACAGCTGTCTCTCCTTTCCCTTACATTCACTGACTGCAGTCTCTCCTTCCCCTTACATTCACTGACTGCACTCCCCTTTCCCTTACATTCACTGACAGCAGTCTCTCCTTTCCCTTACATTCACTGACTGCAGTCTCTCCTTTCCCTTACATTCACTGACAGCAGTCTCTCCTTTCCCTTACATTCACTGACTGCAGTCTCTCCTTCCCCTTACATTCACTGACAGCAGTCTCTCCTTTCCCTTACATTCACTGACTGCAGTCTCTCCCGTACATTCACTGACAGCAGTCTCTCCTTTCCCTTACATTCACTAACAGCAGTCTCTCCTTTCCCTTACATTCACTGACTGCAGTCTCTCCTTCCCCTTACATTCACTGACTGCACTCCCCTTTCCCTTACATTCACTAACAGCAGTCTCCCCTTCCCCTTACATTCACTGACTGCAGTCTCTCCTTTCCCTTACATTCACTGACTGCAGTCTCTCCTTTCCCTTACATTCACTGACTGCAGTCTCTCCTTTCCCTTACATTCACTGACAGCAGTCTCTTCTTTCCTTTACATTCACCGACTGCAGTCTCTCCTTTCCCTTACATTCACTGACTGCAGTATCTCCTTTCCCTTGCATTCACTGACTGCAGTCTCTCCTTCCCCTTACATTCACTGACTGCACTCCCCTTTCCCTTCCATTCACTGACAGCTGTCTCTCCTTTCCCTTACAATCACTGACTCCAGTCTCTCCTTTTCCTTACATTCACTGACTGCAGTCTCTCCTTCCCCTTACATCCACTGACTGCACTCCCCTTTCCCTTGCATTCACTGACAGCTGTCTCTCCTTTCCCTTACAATCACTGACTCCAGTCTCTCCTTTTCCTTACATTCACTGACTGCAGTCTCTCCTTCCCCTTACATCCACTGACTGCACTCCCCTTTCCCTTACATTCACTGACTGCAGTCTCTCCTTTCCCTTACATTCACTGACAGCAGTCTCTCCTTTCCCTTACATTCACTGACTGCAGTATCTCCTTTCCCTTGCATTCACTGACTGCAGTCTCTCCTTCCCCTTACATTCACTGACTGCACTCCCCTTTCCCTTACATTCACTGACAGCTGTCTCTCCTTTCCCTTACAATCACTGACTCCAGTCTCTCCTTTTCCTTACATTCACTGACTGCAGTCTCTCCTTCCCCTTACATCCACTGACTGCACTCCCCTTTCCCTTACATTCACTAACAGCAGTCTCTCCTTTCCCTTACATTCACTGACTTCAGTCTCTCCTTTCCCTTGCATTCACTGACTGCAGTCTCTCCTTCCCCTTACATTCACTGACTGCACTCCCCTTTCCCTTGCATTCACTGACTGCAGTTTCTCCTTTCCCTTACATTCACTGACTGCAGTCTCTCCTTTCCCTTACATTCACTGACTGCAGTCTCTCCTTTCCCTTGCATTCACTGATTGCAGTCTCTCCTTCCCCTTACATTCACTGACTGCACTCCCCTTTCCCTTACATTCACCGACTGCAGTCTCTCCTTTCCCTTACATTCACTGACTGCAGTCTCTCCTTCCCCTTACATTCACTGACTGCACTCCCCTTTCCCTTACATTCACTAACAGCAGTCTCTCCTTTTCCTTACATTCACTGACTGCAGCCTCTCCTTTCCCCTAAATTCACTGACAGCAGTCTCTCCCGTACATTCACTGACTGCAGTTTCTCCTTTCCCTTACATTCACTGACTGCAGTCTCTCCTTTCCCTTACATTCACTGACTGCAGTCTCTCCTTTCCCTTACATTCACCGACTGCAGTCTCTCCTTTCCCTTACATTCACCGACTGCAGTATCTCCTTTCCCTTGCATTCACTGACTGCAGTCTCTCCTTCCCCTTACATTCACTGACTGCACTCCCCTTTCCCTTGCATTCACTGACTGCAGTCTCTCCTTTCCCTTACAATCACTGACTCCAGTCTCTCCTTCCCCTTACATTCACTGACTGCACTCCCCTTTCCCTTACATTCACTGACTGCAGTCTCTCCTTCCCCTTACATTCACTGACTGCACTCCCCTTTCCCTTACATTCACTGACAGCTGTCTCTCCTTTCCCTTACAATCACTGACTCCAGTCTCTCCTTTTCCTTACATTCACTGACTGCAGTCTCTCCTTCCCCTTACATCCACTGACTGCACTCCCCTTTCCCTTACATTCACTAACAGCAGTCTCTCCTTTCCCTTACATTCACTGACTTCAGTCTCTCCTTTCCCTTGCATTCACTGACTGCAGTCTCTCCTTCCCCTTACATTCACTGACTGCACTCCCCTTTCCCTTACATTCACTGACTGCAGTTTCTCCTTCCCCTTACAT
>JAWQFJ010017623.1:77500-84978 GCA_034096865.1 Theodoxus fluviatilis
GATGATGATGATGGACGACGACGACGACGACGACGACGACGACGACGACGATGATGATGATGATGATGATGATGATGATGATGATGATGATGATGATGATGATGATATCAAAATTCAATCATTCCACTGATTCCACTGTCATTGGGGGTAGCTCTATTCCATTCCAGAGCTCGGTTAGGTACCTCGGTGTTCCGATTTGACCATTGTCGATGCGTAAACTGTTCAGCAATACTTGCAGTGCCTGTTTTTTTTTAACCACGCCGCATTGCATCCATTCGCCAATATCATTCTGACACTGCGTGTGTTAGACTGGTCACTGCCAGGGTCACTTCAAGGCTGGATTATTGTAATTCAGTTTTGGCGGGTCTTCCAGCAGAACAATTGAACCGTCTTCAGCGCGTTCAAAACAGCGCAGCACGTCTCGTGCTGAGGAAGGGAAAACGCGATCATGTCAAACCCATGCTTAGGCATCTACACTGGCTTCCCGTGAAATTCTGCTGCCAGTACAAAATTGCTGTTTTGGTCTACCGTCATTGTGATGGTACTCTTCCTGTGTATCTTTCGGCATCCCTTCGCACATATCAACCATCCCGTTCTCTTCGTTCAGCAAATGAAATCTTCTCAAAATTCCTAAACGTAGTACAAAATCTTTTGGTGAACGTAGTTTTAGTTTCAATGCCCCCTCTGTCTGGAACTCGCTGCCGGCTGGCCTGCGTGACGCACCCACTCTACCTATTTTTCAGTCGCAACTGAAGACTCACATGTTTCGACTGGCTTTTGTTTGATTGTAGGTTTTTTCTCATGATCATGTATGTTGTTGTATCCATTCTCAGGTCTGTAAGTTGTATTATGAGTTGTATTATGTTGGTAAGCATGTTGATGAATGTCTGCGTGTGAATATGGTTATGTCAACGCATTTAGTTGTACAGAAGTGCGCTATATAAATGCTATTTATTATTATTATTATTATTATTATTATTATTATTATTATTATTATTATTATTATTATTATTATTATTATTATTATCATTGTTAAAAAACGGATTTTTAAACTGCTTTATGCCTATTGAGATGGCATTTGCACAACTCTTCTGAAAGACAATGCGAAACATTTCTATTTATCCATTAACGAAACATGTTATATAAATCCTCGATGCTGAAACTTCCCAATCAAACCAGAATTATACAACATGACCAGCAATAACCCATGGTAGTCAATGATTAGAGAATCGGTTTCCTTGCCACACACTTGCCGCTGGCTGTGTCTGCCTTTGACTTTTGCTGTATTGAGAGGGCGATAGATACGTCTTCTCTTTATTTGATCATGGAACTCTTTACAACATCTCTGTTGTCCCATTATGAAGTATCTGGTTCAAGATCCTCTCTCGAGAACAGTTGCAAGCATCTGAAAAGGTATTTGTAAAATGTGTACAGATGGAATTCTTTCGGGGGAAAGTTTGCTGAACTTTATCATTTTGTGTGATCTACAATCCCAAAACAATGAACATCCGATAAAGCAAATGTAATCAATGCGTAAACGTGGCGAACTTCATGAAAATCACATGATTCAATTCCGTGATTCTGGTCTTTGTAACATGCATATTTCACACTAGCGGGAGACACGTGGTTATGTCAATTGCTACGGGAACGTGAAAGAGATGTTAGCAAAAACGTGACAGAAAAACGCACATGACAAGACTGTGAACCAAGTGAATAGTTTGAAATATGAAAGCGGCCAAAATAGTATAATGGCAGTCAAGTTGATTCTAAGCATTGTGTGTTTTGAGCGTGATTCTGTATAGCCACTCGTACTTTACTGGGGTCAACCGCTTTGTCGGCCATAACCGTTTTAATTGCTAACCCATAGTCTTCTTGGCAAGATGAAGCCAGGTCTAAAACAAGATAGCCACTCGATGACTGGATTTTGTCATTAAAAAGATTCATTACTTATCCCTTTTGTTTGTTCGTCTTTTAACCTGTGGAAATTGAAGAAGACTTTTAGCTTGAAAGTTTATCGAAATTCTAATCCATCATATACCCAGTCCTAACCCCAACCTTAAAAAAAATACTTATCCTCGTTGTAATGTGAAACCTTACATGTATATTAGGAGACAACTATGCACTGATTCTTTTGTTGCGTATTTTGAGATGAGGCCACGCCTTTTGTTCATGCATGCAACGACAATAACCAGACGACTTAAAAGCTTCAAGGCAAAGTTGCATTAAAACAGACTCTTACCTACCAGTCCGTTTTGTCTGGCTACATTTGCTGCACTGACTCAGTGAAGTGGGCAGCAGAAGTATTGACTGGCCTTTGATTTCAAAGTAAGACGTGCACTCCGTTCTTGCAGAAGAAAATCACTATATAATGGCATGTCGTCGTTTCTGGATACATCGCACCGAGAAAGGTTTTCAGAAAATTAAAAGCCATAGCACTTCTTAACTTACCATATTCACCTGAATGATGTCGTCTCATCATCTTTCCAATGTGCAGTTCCAGTTTGCCTCTTTGTTTTTCATGGTATTCAGTCGTGGCATCCCGCTATTGATCGATTTCTAAGCAGCAATCAAGATCAAGCACCAAGTTACAAATACAGATAAGCCTCAAGTGAGAGTCATGGTAGAAACTTGACACAAGCAACAAAGACCTTCCCTGTCGGACAGACGCTGACTCCAAAATCAATGCCTGAGAAAGCATAGGGAAACGGGATCCAAACCTTGTCCACCAATGTCGATGAAAGATAGCTGCTCTTAAATTAATGCCCTGGCAAGTCTGCAACGCCTCGATAACCACGTAGCCAGAGCCATGCAGACACCCAGAATACAAATCAGGGATCTAGCCATCCAGGTGGTCACGGCAGTCTGTCTGATACCAGCCGATAGGAGTCTGCGTCGACTAATTGCCACTAGCTGTAAACAAAACCAGCCACAGCCATTGTCTCCGATCGTTTTCAACTGTACGCTCTTCGGGCAAGACATTGCAGCACAGATAAAGGTCACTCTGTGAGTGGATGAATGAGAGTGAATGAGTGAGTGAGAGAGAGAGAGAGAGAGAGAGAGAGAGAGAGAGAGAGCGTGGGAAGGGGGAGAGACAGGGAGAGATGGACATGCATTCAAACGCTTGCGCATGTACACGCACACAGAAGCACCAAACCTGTGATAAAGCGTAGAGATTTCGACTGTGTCCATAGCAAGGGGCACGGCAGAGCATCCGTTTTTATAAAACTCAATTGCGCACACGCACGGACCTGCGCGCGCGAGCGGACACACACACACACACACACACACACACACACACTCACACACACGTGCACACAAAACATGTACACACACATATGCAGATACATATCTAAGCACACACAGACACATATGCGCACATATGCACACACACACAAACACGTGCACACAGGCACATGTATACACACATACGCAGATACATATCTAAGCACACACAGACACATATGCGCACATATGCACACACACACACACACACACATACACACACACACACACACACACACACACACACACACACACACACACACACAGACACTTACAGGGCGTCTGGAATAAGGACATAAAGCGAGAAGAGAGATAGATGCAAAAAAAACAAACGCACCCCTTCAAGCAAATGATCAATTCAGTCGTTTTTGCAGCGTGGACACATAACATCCTGAATATGTTCTCAAAACAGCTTGCACTTTGCACCAGTCCTTGTCATCAAGTAGTCGGGTTTCTGTGGCATGATGAAAGATACTTTAGCGCTATGTCCCCCCGTGTTCGCGCCGAACATGTTTTCGTTGCCACCACGCCAATCGGTTTTGTGCTAATTTGCCGTGTGTCCTGACTCTCAACAGTTCTTTCAAAACATGTTTTGCTCGCGTTGTGAGAGATAGGACTTGCGCTAGCTTTTCGCAACATGTTCGCGATATCGACCGATGAAAATCGCACAAGCATGATACGTCACAACAACAATGGCATCAAAGAAACGAACAGGACCACTCGTCAGATTGAATGTTGACGACATTTTCAGTTTAATAGACACTGATATGAACCACCCATCAGACTAGGGTTGTCATTTCAAGGAATTATAAAAAGGGGGAACACAAAGCCGCTGCTTGGCGGTCTATTCGCCGGGATTTTGTAGCACTGATGCATTGACACCTACCATCTGACGACAAACACAGTGAGAGACAGATAAGAGACAACAGTGACGCACCTGCACTAACTCCACTCCCTGTGCAGTATTCCAACCCCACGCTGGCTCTCGACTGCATGCAAGTTAATCGCTCTACAGCGTGCCACTGCATGCTGCCCTCGCAGCTACTGGGTTTGGTGGGTGGGATCCTTCACGTCCCTATACAGCTGTCTCTTAAGGCAGCCATCATGCAATCACTGGGCCTCTTTTCCCGAACCCGTGCAGAAGTGACTGGAAATGTATCACAGCATCAAACTTCTAAAAGTTTGCAGCTTGGAATCGTTCTATAAAAGATGCGCTCGGGCTGGCTTTCAAGACACATTTGTTACGAAAGTGTTCCTGTAACAGCACAGCACATTCGCAACCAAGTCTACTAAACATTCTGCGATGTAAAAACCCACAAAAAACGTGTTTTATAGGTCCATAAGACATTCAACGGCAGGGTAAATGCACAATTTTCGTTGGTGCATAAAAGCACGGGGGGTGGGGGTGAGGGGGTGGGGTGGTGTTGTTTACTGCATCACTATGACCAATGAATCTAAGAAGCCTGAACTTACTGCACTCCCATCTCAGTCGAACTTGGGGGAAAATGGAACCCTTTCCCTCGACTCAAAGTGACGATCCTTCACAGACCTGTCAACAACTCTCAGTCCTCTGCAATCATTTAACCACTGCACAAGCCATGTTAATCTGCCCATCACGCCGGGAGATAATAAAACCTTCCCACCGGGCACTGTTACCTGCTCGCGTTGACACAATGACTTTACTGCCAGTGACCTCGGGGAATTGCGCCGGGCGTTCCGCCCCAGCAAGTACGCCAGTATTGACGTGAACGCGGAGGGTTTTTCTGACGCTGCTTCACTTTTACATTAAAGAGCAGTCTGTAGAATGGAAAGCGCGAAAGTTCCATTCGGTTTCAGTCTGCTGTATGTGTTGTGAAGTCTTTGTTCAGAGTCAGGGAACTTGCCAGAATGTTCCGACCCTCCTTTGTTCTAACCCCCGCCCGGCATATCTCAGAGCAACCAACATGAATCATTTCCCCGAAGTAGTACCTGACTAGTGGAACAGTCAGGGTACCTTCTAGAATAGTCTGGCCCCCATTTGTTCTCGCTGCTCCCTTCTCTGCTACAGATAGTACCTTTGTTCTCATGAGATGGCTTGGTATTGGCCGAAGCGTTTGTTACCGCATCCCAGTCGAGGGTATATAACGTGTACACTGCCGAGCACTCTCTCTCTCTCTCTCTTAAACCCCTCTCCCCATACCTCTCTCTCATAGCTGCCCCCCTCTCCCCTAACCTCTGGCCCCTGCGGCCGGAGAGTCGGAGAGTTAGATGGCGGAAGGACAAGGTCATAGAGTGATTAGCGTCTGGGGCCAGGAATTTTCATCTCCAGTAGCGAATAAAGGGGTTATACTGAAACATCATCGAAACTGTTGTCTTGCTTGGGAAAGCCTGGGCGTCTCGCAAGGGACGGGATCCACCAGCGAGAGGATTGAGGATGGAACAACACCACTCTCCTCGACCCCTCCTTCGCCGGTTTTTTCCGTAACATATGCATTTCCACCACTGATGGATGAGCTGGAGAACAATTGTTTCTGTGATGTGACTTTGGAAGCAGAAATTGGAATGAAGGTGATAGATCCAGCTCTATATTCATTTATCACTTCAGTTCTTTACATTCAGCGCTGTGTTGCGTCTTTTATCAACAAGAAGTCAACAAGGCGGGTTGTGTAACATGGAAATTTAATTAAAAAAGTAAATATAGTTTTTATGACTCACATCATGCCAGTTCGGCCCTGCTCAAGTAATTAAACAGAATGCTATCTCTCTCTCTCTCTGTGTGTCTCTATGTCTCTCTCTCTCTCTCTCTCTCTCTCTCTGTGTGTCTCCGAAGATGTAAATTCTATTTGTAGATCGTACAATGATACTGTTGCTATCTTAATGATGTATGTAAACTGTTTTATAATGAAGGGTCGTCGGTCGAAATAAAGCTAATCAATCAATCAATCTCTCTGTGTCTCTATGTCTCTGTCTCTGTCTCTCTCTCTCTCTCTGTCTCTATGTCTCTGTCTCTGTCTGTCTCTCTCTCTCTCTGTCTCTATCTCTCTCGCTGTCTCTCTATCTCTGTGTGTGCGTGTGTGTGTGTGTGTGTGTGTGTGTGTGTGTGTGTGTGTGTGTGTGTGAGAGAGAGAGAGAGAGAGAGAGAGAGAGAGAGACAAAGAGACAGAGAGAGAGGGAGAGAGAGAAAGAGTGATTGATTCTTTGTTTGCGGCCGACGACCCATTGACGAAGATGAATAGATATATACAAGTTAAAAACGAAGTATACAATGTGTAAGATTCTCTACTGTATACAACGTGTGGTGAAAGAACACAGCCTTGAAATATACAAACATAAAGGTTGACGGTTGCCCAATGATGTTGTATAATACACAGCCCTGGAAAAGTTTGTTGAACGCGGGTATTTTAATGTATTTACCCAAATCTGCCCTCTCATGTAGAATGATCAAGTTAATTTATTCGAATCAAACATTAGTCATGTTTTTGGTTTTTTCGTGCCCAATCTAATAGATTTTACCAATCTACGACTGCTGAATATCCATGAATTAACTGTAGGTACAAAAAGCACTTATACTCCTCGCTCTTTGTCCTTTTGAAGCCATCGCCCCTCAGGTCCTAGAAGTATAATGGCGTATAATGTACATTGGAATACATGTATGATATCGCGTTAGTTGCATTACTCTTTACCCTGCGTGTTTGAAGCAGTGCCTTGCAGTTCTGCAGGCGATCTTTGGAAGCATAAAAACAAACATTGCGACGTACGGATCTTCCGTTTCGGTCCTATTGTCCCTTCATCAAGCCTAGGTTATACTGACATGAGCCAGTTGTGCATAGTGTTTGATCAAGGACTTTTGTCCTAATGCCATCAGTATTCTGGACCAGTACATTAGAGAAGTTGAATTTCGCTATCCCCCCCCCCCCCCCGCTTTCGCTTACCAAATGTTACATATATAGGGTCACTTCAAGTTGCACGATTCATACCTGCACTGGTCTGAGCACGGAATTTTTTTTGAGATTCTCAAAGCACTGTGCATCCCACACGGAACCCGTGCACAAAGGCATACGAACGAATTTTTAAGTATTATACAAAGTACCAAGTAATGTTCACATGAAATGAATATTTTTCTATCTTCCCCTTAAAGAGACATCCATCAGAAATCAAAATCTAATGCTAGAGGTAATCATTCTCGCATTCCACTCCTGCAGATGGAAATCCAGTAA
>JAWQFJ010017624.1:0-15000 GCA_034096865.1 Theodoxus fluviatilis
CAGTTACATTGAAACACACACGACCACGTACGCGCATGCACACACGCCAGCAAGTGCGCACATGCACACCAACACGCTGGATTACATTCATCATGCCTTCACACGCATTGAATTATGACCTAGGGGAGAACCTGCGTAGATGTTGGCATCTGCATGGCCACAGCTCCAAATTTATCTGCTTTGCTTCTCCGACGCAGGCTGTCTGAAAGATTGACACATGCTTCTGCCCTCTGCAGCGGGTGCTGTCAATCAAAAGTAAAACCCCGCCTTTTGGGAAGTCTTACGGTTGAAATAAGCACCGCATCTGACGAGACGTTCTCGGAAGATCGTTTCCGAGTTTCCGCTTACTTTCCTTGGCTAAATTTCTGCAAGTTGCGTAACCAAGCGAGTGCGTAGACGCATCACAAATGGCGAAACTATTCCCTAGCATCTCTGGCGTCGATCTGTTCAACGTCTGGTCCTGCAAGCGACGAAGAGAAGCCTATTTCCTGTGGGGTTTTGGCCCCTCGAGTGAGTGGGTTTCCGTGCAGTCATTAATATTGCGTTCAATACTGAAAAGCAACAGTCTTTGGGCGGACAGAATGTCTTTGGCAGAGCAAGAGACAACAAGTGGTCTAACGATCCGTTATTGCAAAGTGGTGCTCTTGGAGAGATCGAGATAACGTAATTTAGCGTTTAGCTAGATAGGGTCAACGTTTCAGGCTCGGATGAACAGTCTTTAGATACTCATACAGAATCGAAGTGAGGGTTGTGTGTAGAAGTTTACATACCTGTATGACTCGTACGCCCAAGCGTAAATTTTCTCTCTCACTGTTTAGCTCTCATTGTTGTCTCTGCCAGTTCTGTTTGGGCTGGGGGTGAGAATAGACCCACCGCGTCTCCCTGTGGGCTGGGGGTGAGAATAGACCCACCGCGTCTCCCTGTGGGCTGGGGGTGAGAATAGACCCATCGCGTCTCCCAACGCCATTTGTAAAAGGCGAATGACTAGGGACATCGAAACTCCTTCTCTAATCAGTTCCAGTGATTTCGTGGTATAACTTTGCATAACATACAAAAGATGATATACCTTTAAACAAACTTTGTTCCCTCCCTCCCTCCCTCCCTCCCTCCCTCCCTCCCTCCCTCCCTCCCTCCCTCCCTCCCTCCCTCCATGCCTGCCTCCCTCCCTCCCTCCCTCCCTCCCTCCCTCCCTCCCTCCCTCCCTCCCTCCCTCCCTCCCTCCCTCCCTCCTTCCTTCCATCGTCTCTGTCCGCCTGTGTTTGAATGGGTGCTCATCTGTCTATTATCTGTCGTCGTGCACTTCTGCCCATATATCTCGCATTCTGCGTGTGGGTTTTCGCTATTAATCTATGTCCACATTACTGTTATTATTTTAATACTTTCTCGAAGAGACAAAAACGCGGACACAATTGCATCTTAACGCGCTCGCTATCCAAGAATTTTACTAATATTTTCCGAGAAATAATCGGCAAATATGTTTCAAAGCCCTGTTGATCTCCCACAAAATTTCAGTGGCAATATAAATACAAACAGATGAAATGACCCCGCTTCAGACGTTGTGAAATAGCGGTGGCATGGATTAGGGACAGTTTTGGGCGAGGCAGGGTTTCATCAGGAAGCCTGTGTCAGCTCAACGACGGACCCCCCCTTAGAGCAAAATAAACCGGCAGTGAAATGTACACAGCTGAACAGTCTCCAGCGATGACAGACAACGCCTGCACTCCACGCCCACTGGGCGGAAGCCATGCACATGCCGAGGATCAAGGAGCTTGGCAGTTTGAAAGATGGTCGAAAATTGCCCAAAGTCCTTTCATCGGTAATGTTTGATAGAACACGAAGTCTAATTTTTATGTGCACATTATCGCGATGACATGATTCTGGAATTTCGTAAAATTCTGTAATCATGGAGGAAAGACACTTCAATAGCCTAATCTGATTCTTAGCTTGTCAAGAACAACGTGCACCCAGTTTTACCCACAAAAAGTCATTAAAAAGTCATTAAAGCTGAAAATTTATGTCCCATGTAAAGCCAATTAGATGTCATTGCTACTCAAACAAAGGCATTCCAGAAGGTATTTTTCCAGAACATTTAACTCCCCTGTTCTTTCCCCATATGGGTCCCCCTGTGGGTTCAGGGTAAGAATTGACCCATCGCGTCTCCCTACGCGATTCTTAAAAGGCGATAACTAGGGACACCGTGATTTGCTTAACGTTCACTCGAAACTGTACTTGTGATTATCGTAATTAATGGCCTTACATAGCCTATAAATGCTGATAGGCCGTAAAACCTCATCCATTAATCCACCCATCCCCCTATGGATTGGGGATAAGGATTGATCCATCGCGTGTATCCTCGCGATTTGTCGGAAGAGTATAACTAGGGAAATAATGACCAGTCCTGCACTTAATCTAACCATATCTAAATAGTGACCAATGGCCTTTCATAGCCTACAAAAGCTAATAGATCGTAAAACTCCACCCATTCGCTGTTCTTTCACTTTTATCTTCTTCAAGGCAAGTTATGGAACGGTGCTCTACCAAAGAAAGAAAGAAAGAAAGAAAAAAAAGAAATAAAGGAAAGAAGGAAAGAAAATAGGAAAGAAAATAGGAAAGAAAAAGGAAAGAAAGAAGGAAGGAAGGAAAGAAAGAAAGAAAGAAAGAAAGAAAGAAAGAAGGAAGGAAGGAAAGAAAGAAAGAAAGAGGGAAGAAAAAGGGAAAGAAAGAAAGAAAGAAGGAAGGAAGGAAGGAAGGAAGGAAGGAAAGAAAGAAAGAAAGAAAGAAAGAAAGAAGGAAGGAAGGAAGGAAGGAAGAAAGGAAGGAAGAAGGAAGAAAGGAAGGAAGGAAAGAAGAAGAGAACAGAAAGAAAACACTGTAGAGCTCTACGTGCTTGGCGGGCACTCTCTACACTTGCATACTTTGTACATCTTATATAAACCTCGACTTGCACGGCTGCAACGTTTGGCACGGAGGCGTGCTCTCCATCAAAAAGGGATGAGCGATAACAGATTGGACAGCACCTGGGCTACATTCTAAAAGGTGATTAGATAAACAAAGCGACGACGAGTAACAGCTCAAGCGGTGAGAGGGAGGAAGGGAGTGACGCGACCGTGAAAACCCTAAAGGGTGGGTGGGAAAATTGAAAATGCAGATCTCGAAGACAGACAGGGACGAGCTGGCACGAGCCAAGAGTGGCGATAAATGCACTTAGCGTGGGAAAGGAGGTGTGGGTCATGGGAAGAAGGATGGGATCCCCCTGTGGGTTGAGGGTCAAATTTGACGCACCGCGTCGCCTTGGGCGATTGTAAGAGCTGGACAAATAAACTACAGAAATTAAGATTTGACTTACTATTAGTCTAAACAGATCTAGGGATTTTTGGTGATCAATTGCCTTAAACAAACTACAAAGGTCGAAAAAGCTTAATTAATCCATCTAATGGGGTGGGATGCAGAGAGAGAGAGAGAGAGAGAGAAAGAGAGAGAGAGAGAGAGAAAGCGGGATGGAGAGAGAGAGAAAGAGAGTGATAGAAAGTCAGAGATAAAGAGAGAGTGAGAGAGAGAGTCAGAGAGAAAGACAGACAGACTCAGACAGGCATAGAGACAGACAGACAGACACAGGCAGGCATAGAGACAGACAGACGAACACACACACACATACACACACACAGAGAGAGAGAGAGAGAGAGAGAGAGAGAGAGAGAGGGAGGGAGGATGGAGAAAAGATAATGAAAGAAAGGGCTGAAAGGTGAAGGGATGGAATAAAGAGGTCAAGTTGGGAACAGAATAGAGTTAAAGAGGGGTCATTAAAACCTGTGGGATGGAAGTGGGGGTGGAAGTGGAGGTGGGAAAGCAGAATGTGCAGGAGGGTGGGGTGTGAATGTGGGGTTGGTGGGGGGAAGGAGCAGAAACTGTGGGGGGGCTGTACTATCGGCACGCTGCAAGGGGAGATAAAATGGAATTCTGACACTGGCAACCTGTAGATGAAGCAGCGTTCACATGAGCTGGGTTTTCACGTCTGCCCAAACCTTTACTGCTTGCTGCAGGTAGACGTCCCTCTATCACTCCTGCAGGTGCACTACAGCGGAGCCGATGTCTGGTTACGCTCGTCGTACACGAGGCTATTCCACACGCCACACACGGACTGACAAAAATATCTCCCAATGGCAGAGAGCTACTGACGCTCTTGCTCCACTATTGCCAGCTGTGATTGGCTGCCACAATGACGCTTGCGAGAACGTCAGGGTAGAATCGCCTCGTGTTCAAAGGACCTTATTAACTCACTCCTTTCCATCTTTGGCAATTTTTTTCTGTTCCCATTTTTCTTTCAGTTCATTGCGATGCTTTGGTCTTTGCCTCCGTAAACATTTCGTCTCCCTTATTAAAAAAAATCTCTTCACTTCACGTAAAGAGAGGTAACCCTGTAGAATTTAATGGGTACCTTTAAAAAGAAAATTATAAAAACTTAATTTTCTTTCAGACAAGTTTTATTTTCTTCCTCTTGATAACATATTTCTCTCACGTAGAAAATAAGAATATTTCCTGTGAGGCTCAGATGATGGGCATTAAAACATTGAATATCAGAATAGCGCAGAATCTATGAAAGCAAGTCGACCCTTAACCCCCATTCCCTTCCCAAATCCCTCTGACATTGTATCTACAGCAGAGCAACACTCTAAATCTCATGCAAGTGAGAGAAAAATAAAAGACGTTTCCCCCTTGACCACAATCCATGCTGACCCATATGGTCTAGGACACAGGAAGGTCATGGTGGACAATTTATTTTTCACCAGACAAGTTTTATTTTTTTCTTCTTTATGACAACACATTCTCTCACACATGAAATACTCACCTTTCCTGTGAGGCTCAGATAATGGGCATACATTTTCAAAAACAAAAATAGATAGGAATCCATTAAGATATGCAGGTCCTCAACCATAATTCCCTTCCCATATCCCTCTCACATGTGCGGGGCTATTTGTTTTTTTACACATCGGGACTTCCGGGATAAAGAGGGTTTTAACCTGTTTTATTTTGTCCTTCAACCTTGTAAACATCTGCAGTTGTATTTGTCCCCGCTCTCTTCCGCCCGTCGATCCATCTTTCCGATTGCGCGTTTCTCTATCCACCCTGATGTGCACGTGTTTGTGTGTGTGTGTGTGTGTGTGCACATGCGCCCGCACGTGTGCGTACTTGCGCTCGCGCGCGCGTGTGTGTGTGTTTGTGAAGGACTGTGTGTGTGTATGTGTGTGTGTGTGTGTGTGTGTGTGTGTGTGTGTGCGCGCGCACGTACGTGGTTGTCCCTGTGTGTGTGTGTGTGTGTGTGTGTGTGTGTGTGTGTGTGTGTGCGCGCGTATGTGTGTGTGTGTGTGTGTGTGTGTGTGCGTACGTACGAGCGTGCTTGTGTGTGTATGTATATGTGTGCGCATGAGTGCGCGCGTGCATATCCGTTTGCACGTGTGTGTGTGTGTGTGTGTGTATGCGCGCGCGCGCATAGGTATGTCCGTGCATTCGTCTGTCCATCCACCCATCAGTCTCTGTGGATCTGTCGACCTATCTGCCCACTCACCTGTCTGACCGTTCTCCAGTCTGTGAGTCTGTCTTTCTGCCTGTTTGCCTTTGTCTGTATCTCAGTCTCTCTCAGTCACTCTGTGTCTGTATGTCCGTCCGTCAGTCAGTCAGTCTCTCTCACTCTCTCTCTCTCTCTCTCTCTCTCTCTCTCTCTCTCTCTCTCTCTCTCGCTATGTATCTTGTTCCACTCGTCTGAACTCAGACTTGCACAGAGCGTTGGATAGCATGGGATGGATGCGTTTGAGATTCCTTGGCGCGCTCCACCGAAGTGAGGTTAGATCATAAGAAAGTGAGTTTTCGCAGTCTCTCTGCAGCCAGATAAAGGTTTATCACATTGTAAAACGAGCCAGAATTTAACTTTTCGAGCAACTTTTTCCTGAGATAAAAGGTTTTGGATTAAATAGGAAAACAGACTGGCGGTATAACTCAGTAGCAGTAGCAGTGGCGGAAGTTGCGGCACTGGCAGCGGTGAAGGCATTTTGTTCCACACAGACTACTTGATCTGGTGGTGGTGGTAGTAACACCAGTAATAGCGGTGTTTATGGTAGTAGTGGTAGCAGTAGCACCAACGGCAGAGTAATAGAAGAAGAAGAAGAAGAAGAAGAAGAAGAAGAAGAAGAAGAAGAAGAAGAAGAAGAAGAAGAAGAAGAAGAAGAAGTAGTAGTAGTAGATTATTGTAGCGGAGGCAGCAGCAGGAGCAAAATAGGTGGCGGTGGTGTAGTAGTAATAGTAATCGCATTTGTAGTACTGGTAGTAGTTGCACTAGTAGTAGCAGGGTAGCCACAGGAGAAGTAGAAGTAGGAGATTTAGTATTAGTTGTAGAAGGAGTAGCAGCAGCAGCAGCAGCAGCAGTAGTAGTAGTAGTAGTAGTAGTAGTAGTAGTGGTCATAGTAGTAGTAGTAGTAGTAGTAGTAGAAGTGGAAGTAGTAGTAGTCGTAGTAGTAGTAGTAGTAGTAGTAGTAGTAGTAGTAGTAGGAGTAGTAGAAAAGTAGAAGTAGAAGTAGTAGTTGTAGTCGTAGTAGTAGTAGCAGTAGTAGAAGTAGTAGTAGTAGTAGTAGTAGTAGTAGTAGTAGTAGTGGTAGTAGTAGTAGTAGTAGTAGTAGTAGTAGTAGTAGTAGTAGTAGCAGGAGAAGAAGTAGTAGTAGTCGCCCTAGCAGTCCCAGCTGTAGTTGCTGTGTTGATGTCATGGTCGCCAGTATCGTGGTGATCCCCCCTGGGGTCGGAGGTAAGACTGGGCTCACAGCGTCTCCCACGCGTTTCGTAAAAGGCGAACAACTAGAGAACCGTGACTGGAATCTCTCTTATTCTAACCAACTTTCATTCACTTCGTGATCAATTATCTTAAATAGACTACAAAGGCTGAGAGGCCGTAACCTTCATCCATCCATCCGTCCGTCCGTCCATCCGTCCATCTGTCCATCGTCGTGATATATCGTATAGTATATACTAATGCACAATGAAAGCACTGCGTCCCAACGTTTACAACAAAAGGAAAAAGCCTTCACGTCATAGGATGTTCCTGTTTGGATTTCACCAGACATTCACCCCGGTGTGCACGTGACAGTTTGTGGAAGGTGTCTGCATGACCTTGGGTGCGTTCAAGTCTCTCTTCGTAGGCCTGCGCAGCGCTACATTTCACCTGCAGCGTCGTTCAGGCTTCGCAGTCGAGCCCTTTAGGACCGAGCGTAGTTGAGCGTCAGAGACACTGCGCCTTTGCAGTGCCTGTGGAGTTGAAGCCTGAACGCAGCCCAGCACCCCACTCATCATGTTGCATGTTGCCTCTCCTCCTCCTTCCCCCCAAAACAGACAAACAAAACAAAACAAAACAAAACAAAACAAAACAAAACAAAACAAAACAAACTAACAAACAACGCAACAACACACACACAAACAAAACAAAAACACACACACAAAACCCAGCAGATCCATGGAGCACCTAAGGCGCGTTCACCAAAGGGTCGTGACTCCTATCGACAGCTATCGGAAACGTTCAGGGAAGAGTAGGCCTACTCACGATGAGCGTTTGCATTGGCAGGTTCAACTTTGACAAAAGCTTTGAGCTTCGCGAACGCTCCTCTGTGTCTATGAACACTTTGATCGCTCTTGATAGGTATCACCACATGCTGGGGAACACAACTCTGTGCTACGTTGAGTTGTTAGGGGCAATTTGTTTTGTTGCATTTTTCAGCGCGAATCAGAACAAATTAATGCAGTTACTACGATCTAGCTCTTTCCAGGAGAATAGAGCATAATGAATCGGTAAAAGTAACATCATAGATAGACTGGGACTGAAACGACCCCTGAATGAAAGATTACAAGTCTGCCTCTCCCCAAAACAGAAAAACGTTCTTGAATCATCAGTATTTACGAATAGCTCCCAATGACACATTAAAAAACCGACATAATTTTTGTCTGTGGCACACTTCCCACGAGTGTAAACACTGGAAGCAGACACTTGTCGCAGAAAGCGGCGGAAGAGAGCATCGGCCAATTATTTCTCGTGGTGCTTGGGACGCAAACGAACGAACTGGCTGAGGCGGAAGTTTCAGAAAACATTCGCACGTACGGCACACATGCTGCCGACCGTATAACTGTTCTATTCCTGTGGTGATTACCCTACCGAATCCATGATGAATTTCGGTCAGATATTTTCTCCTACTTTTAAAACAGCGAAGATTTTTTTTTAAAGAGAGGAAATTCGTTTGGAAAATAAACCGAGCCCGTTCATTATTATTTCAACCTGCTTAAGTTTATTTTTTCAGAAGTGAATCTATGAAATAAAAAGTTTGCTCTATCACCCCTCTTTCCCTTCTCATGCCCTGTCCTCCTTCCCCTCTCCCCTCTCCCCTTCCCCCCCCCCCCCCCCCCTCTCATCCAAATGCCAGAGGAGCTTCGGGTTTAGCATGGCGTAAACTTTCCGACTAAGAAAACCTATGAATTAAAACAAATCTGATGCACACAGTTCATTTTGCCACGCATCCCCCCCCCCCACCCCCACCCCCCACCCCCTTTCGGCCATGATTCATGGACGATCATGTTATTGGCACACTGTTTTTCATCCGATGTAATGGCCATTTTATTTGCGACCGCAATAACCACGACTGTGATCCTGCAAGCCCGCCTCGCGGTACAGCCCTGACGACGAGTCGTAATGGATGCCTCGGCCACTCAAGAAACTACTAGGACAGCTGTTGGTAACGGCCTTCTCAAAGAGTAAGCTGGATTTAAATGAGTGTCAACTTCTTGCTTTCATCTTACGCATGAAAGAAAACATTTATAAAGTGAAGAGCGCATTCGCGAAGAAACTCCAGAGTATTAGATACGGAAAAAGAACCATCCGATTAACTCGAGTAATTAAGCAGGTTGCGTGCTATTGGAGAGAACTAATGGGCTTCTCCCGACCCTCAGCGCTGATAACAACTGCAGGTAAGCGAAAGAAAATCATCCTTCCCCGCTGGATCCGAGGAGTTTTTTTCGACGTGTGAAGCAGACCTGTGACGCTGCTCTGAGTCTAGAACCATTCTCTACGACCTACTTCCGTGTGCTTTCTTTCTACTGATGTGCTTTAAATGGGCAAAGTACCCGTAGTGAACGAAGAGCGAACGTGCGACTGTTGCATACAAATAGGCCTACGCTATGGCCTCACTGAGCTATATGTTAGTAGTATGTAGCTTTGTAGTATCATGTAGCTCAGTGTCCGACCTGGAGTTTTCACGATTCCCAAACAAAAGAGCGAACTTATATGACCAACGAGGAGGCGGCTTCGGCCTACGTCATCGAAGTATACGTCAGACTTCAAAGAACACGATCACCGAAGTCTACTTCGAACTTCGGACAAGTGGCAGATTCCCCAGATCACTCACATGAGGGCGAAACTTCGAAGTGGCAGATTCCCCAGATCACTCACATGAAATAAAAACTTCGAACTTTGGACAACTGGCAGATTCCCCAGATCACTCACATGAAGTCGAAACTTCGAACTTCGGACAACTGGCAGATTCCCCAGATCACTCACATGAAGTCGAAACTTCGAACTTTGGACAACTGGCAGATTCCCCAGATCACTCACATGAAGTCGAAACTTCGAACTTCGGACAAGTGGCAAATTCCCCAGATCACTCACATGAAGTCGAAACTTCGAACTTCGGACAAGTGGCAAATTCCTCAGATCACTCACATGGAGTCGAAACTTCGAACTTCGGACAAGTGGCAGATTCCCCAGATCACTCACATGAAGTCGAAACTTCGAACTTCGGACAAGTGGCAAATTCCCCAGATCACTCACATGAAGTCGAAACTTCGAACTTCGGACAAGTGGCAGATTCCCCAGATCACTCACATGAAGTCGAAACTTCGAACTTCGGACAAGTGGCAAATTCCCCAGATCACTCACATGAAGTCGAAACTTCGAACTTCGGACAAGTGGCAAATTCCCCAGATCACTCACATGAAGTCAAAACTTCGAACTTCGGACAAGTGGCAAATTCCCCAGATCACTCACATGAAGTCGAAACTTCGAACTTCGGACAAGTGGCAAATTCCCCAGATCACTCACATGAAGTCGAAACTTCGAACTTCGGACAAGTGGCAGATTCCCCAGATCACTCACATGAAGTCGAAACTTCGAACTTCGGACAACTGGCAGATTCCCCAGATCACTCACATGAAGTCGAAACTTCGAACTTCGGACAAGTGGCAAATTCCCCAGATCACTCACATGAAGTCGAAACTTCGAACTTCGGACAAGTGGCAAATTCCCCAGATCACTCACATGAAGTCGAAACTTCGAACTTCGGACAAGTGGCAAATTCCCTAGATCACTCACATGAAGTCGAAACTTCGAACTTCGGACAAGTGGCAGATTCCCCAGATCACTCACATGAAGTCGAAACTTCGAAGAAGTATACAGAAGCATCGCACAATGAGGACATACCTCAAGTCCTGGCTCTTGTGAAGCCTCACGGTGGAAGTGGAAATGACCGACCGTTCATTGTGAAATGGAACAAAGCAAGTCACGCCATGAGAAGCCTCACAACAATGAGCGCTTTTACATGGGCAGTGGGGAGGTAGAGAGATAGAAATCAGGATTAGCGAGAAGAACCATTGATGTAGGGCTTCCATTAACTGACACAGACATCCAGTCAGCAAGACCCACAGCGTCAGTTCCTCGTCCTTAATTTTCCACACGTCATAATATAGGGGTCGGCTCCTGTGACTTACCCAACCAAACAACATTGAGGGGGTGGAGTGGGGGTGGGGGTGGGGGTGGGGGTGGGGGAGACTTTCACATTCATTCAGAAATATCATCGCTCATTCTAACTCGCTGACAGTGCCACACAAATGATGAGCCCTTTGTGGGTTGGGGGTCAGAATAGACCCACCGCGTCTCCCTATGCGATTCGTGAGGCGTGTAACCAGGGACATCAGGCTTTGCTTTGTGTTTTTCCAACCTATTCTAGTGATGTTCGTGCTCGATGGCCTTACATGGCCTACAAAGACTCATTTCTCCATTCATTCATCAACACAGATGTCGGTGAACAGCTGAAAGTCAATGCATCTTTGTACGTCAATCAGTTACCCACAGTCTCCAAGCGCTCGGTTAGAATTAAACTAGCAAAGAGCTAGCACTGTCAAGGGAGAGTTGCGTAAGGCTAGTACCTCGCGAGTTTGGCTGGGAAAGCTAGGAAAGTGCGAGACGAGCGCGTTGCGCACTGCTCCTCGCTCACAAGGAGACGCGAGTTTTCGCGTGGGCGCCTTTGAAGGCACATAGCCGCGGCCCGCGGGCAAATAAAAAAATGGCGGAGTCCATACGCTTGATAGTATCGAGGCACAACACTTTGGACAAAAGTGTCTACTTGTACATCCGGGTTGTTTTATCTCCCCCCCCCCCCCGCCCCCCCCCCCCCCCAAAGTTTCAGTGCAGTTCGAGATGTCACACTGGTATAATAAATGACTGTAAAAGCTGTCTTGATGTCGGTATCGTTATTTAATTAAAAGTAAAGAAACTGTTTCAGCAACTCTCGTCTGGATGCAACTATTTTGTTCATTCGGACATCTACCTCGCCACTTCATTTGATTGGCCCTTGTCTAAAATCCCGGGGGCGCGTTGCTTAGCCCACCTAGTTGGCAAAGAACAGGCCGGTGTCAGCATGTGTCAAACATTTGACTGCCCTTACATCTGCTTTGATCATGGTGACATATGCTGATACTGGTCTATTCTTCGCAAGATCTTACAAGGTTCCTAGCGTAAGCAACGCGTCTCAGCCATCACTCGCAGGGGCGGATCAGTCCATTTTTGGGGGGGAGGGGGGTTTCCAAACTTTTTTTAAGAGCGGGGGGGGGGGGGGGGTGTAAGTGCTCAACCGAAACATGGCAGCGGGGGGGGGGGGGGGGGGCCTATAAGAGTGCAAAGAGCTCAACCGAAACGTGAAAGCGGAGGTGGGTGGGGGGAGGTTGTGACTGCAAATTGATCCAATCTGGCGCATTCTCATGGTGATCATTACCAGTTTCAGGCAGCAGATTTTGTTACTGAAAATTTGTTTTAATTTTTTTTTTCTGTTGGGGTGTGTGTGTGTGTTCTGGAAACCCCCAAAACCCCCCTCTCGTCCGCCCCTGACTCGCTTCGCTTACGATAAATTCCTCGTACGCTAGAATGCTGCGCAACACGTCTCAGGGCTTGGGGTGGGGTAGGGGGGTGGAGGTGGGGCGCACTGAGTTTAAACGCATTTAACCGACTGAGAAAAGCAACATCTCCATTTCTTTGCAAGCGTCTCGGCAGGGTGCCGCCCACTTTCTTTCGTAAAAGGAAAAAGGCATGTGAGAAATGTTGCTCATTGTTTCCCCGCAAAACAACACGGGGCACATGTCTGTGACGGAGTTGTGTTGAAATTTGTTTCTGGTTTTATCTTTTTTGTTTTGGTTTGATTTTTTTTGGGGGGTAAGTAATGTTGATCTACTCCTTAGTGTGCCAGCGGGACGTCACGGGATAGGTGTTTAGCTCCGGAACTTGTTAGTTTCTTGAAGTTGTCAGTCACCCGGACGTATCTTGAACCGTTAAGATTAAAAAGCATCAGGACAAAATGGACGCTCAGGTAGACGTGCATTAGAGTTGAATAAAATTAACCCCTGACGCCCACTACAGAGCGTTTTTATCTCACCAGTGAGTGTGATTACTGCTAGTGAATCGACGAACACGTAAAAAAACAACTTGTGGTTTGGTTTTTAAAGCTAATCTGTGATGTTATCAACTAATTATCATAACATTTGGAAAATATGATACACCTAGTACAGGCGTCTGTCAGATGTCAGATCACACGATCCTTCCGCTAACTTACCGTGACAGTATGGCGGATTAAAATCGATTGCAAAGTCTTCTCAAATGTACGGATAATCATGAATCGACGTCATCCGAACCGAAGAATGAAAGAAAAATATATTTCATTCAAAATGTTCTCTCGTACAGTGCATTTACTTACATACAAGCCAACAGGATGACAGCGCGATAGAAAATTCTCGTCTACAGTCTTCTCGAAATACACACCTTTTACGTCACACAGCATGTTCTCGATTCAGGCGAAGTTCAGGCAAGATAGATGGGACGCCTACGAGTGCGGGAAAGAAAGAAAAGGGTGCGGTGGCAGTGGAATGAGGGGTGGGGGGTTGGAGGGGGCAGAAGGAGGAGCAGAGGGGAGAGAGAAAGAGGGAGAGTTGGGGGCGAGAAGATAGAGAAAAAGGAAGCTACGGGTTGCGAAGACTTATGCAGTGGGAAGAAGCTGAACTCAACCGGCCCGAGCCAGCCCCTGGCTCTATATCTAAGCCTATCTCAGCGTGTTTAGAGGCAGCTCTCTGCAGGCACTGTTAGACGCTTCTCAGGTGTGGCGAAGGGAGAAACCCTCTCGGGAAACGGGCATGAAACGCCCAGGTGAACACTCCCCAACTTCCGCACCGCTGCTCAACTCAAGGATGCTGCAACCGTTTGATGTATGTGCGAGTGTCCTTCATGTGGATCAAGGAAGACGACTGTGGAGCGTTCGATTTATTTGAATTGTTTCGTGACATTTTCATAGATGTGTTTTCAGTTAAGGAGTTGAAGATAGCTTGAGTGATGATCTCGATGTTCGTGCTGTAGCTTGTTGGCAAGGAACCACTAGAAAAGATTCGCCTTGGCGAGGAATCTTGAACAGAGAAGAAAAAACAACGTGGAACTCTGAGGAAGATAAGTTTGGAGGAGAAAGTGATTCCCATCCAGGCTGTTCCCTACAGGCATTATTTGGGATCCCGTTGTGTTCTGTGTCAGATTTCGTGGATCAGTGCTACATGGATGCCCGCTATGGAGACAGAAGGATGGGCATGAAACCAGGGGCACTCTCAAAACCCATTGTTTTCACACACAAGTTCGAAGTAAGTGCACTTTCTTTGGCTAAGGCATTTTGCTTGTACGTTTATTCAGCATAGGAAGGACTGAAATAGACAAAATCAACTCAGCAGCTACATCTTCAGGTGTCTAAATTAAGCCATGTTCCTAGTAATAAAGCCGCTACGTGAATAACAGTTCTGATGAGATCTGATTAGATTTAACAATGGCACAAGTAAAAATGTATGAATTTTGGCTTCGTCACATATCTGTCAATGGTTAAGTACATCTAAGCTTTGATTCTCTAAAGAAGCAAAGAGACTACTTCATTAGCAACGATTGTGGAAGAATAAATACTTTATAAACTATAACATTCTTCGCAATGTGAAAGTGAATCATAGAGGGATTTGTTAATACGAATTGCTGTCAAAGAGAGCAAATAAAAAGAGATCTTATCCCGCCGTAAGTCAACAGCGTACGAAATTCTCCGACGCTGACTTCGAAGCAAAACACTATGAACAAATAAAACACCAAGATATGTAAGTAAAGATCTAGATTTAGCCAATTATCACATATTTCTTCTACTAAGTGAAGCAACTGATTTCCGACAGGCATACGTTGAGAGGTAGGTTGAACTTTTTCGTCAGAAGGGCACCAAGTGACCTTCAACTTCAGTCTGCTGATCTTTCTACGTCAGCAGGAGGGTGCAGGCACGAGTTAATGTCATTCATTTGGATTCACCTGGATTCGCCCTCGTTCTTCTCGTCGATCACAGCACGGAGTCTTTGATTGCTTCCCATTTATAGTTCATTCCGATTCATCGAGTACTGGAGAAGCAGAACCTTCAAATACGTGGGGAACTTTGATTCTGTGAGAGAAGCATACTCCTCTCAACGAGAGTATCGAGGAACACATCAGAGAGATGCGATGTCTGGCATCCTTGATACGTGAACGGAATGAAGACGACTGAATCTTTCTCCGATTTCTTTTTAAACCAAACCAGTTAGAGTAACTCCGAGAAACTGTGAGATTCCAATGATTTCAATGAAACTATCTTATTTTCATGCAAATCACCGACATCT
>JAWQFJ010017624.1:20000-27500 GCA_034096865.1 Theodoxus fluviatilis
GGGAAGGCCTCAAGGTTCTGCGGAGTGAAAGAGCTTCACGGCAAGTGCAGAATGCCGTAGCTGCCCCCGGTGTTTCACTCTCCTCTGTATCAACCGCTAATTGCTCAACTGTGAGAGTTCAGATGGAGGTGTCATCACTCGTCCAAAAGTGAAGCAATGAGTTGTGCTATGCTAAAACCTAGGAGTACCTTAAGGAAGACTCCATTTCGATTTCCGAGATTTTGATAAAACGCTGGGTCGACGAGTCGATGTACACGCCGAAGGCTGAATGAATGATCCTTCAGACTTTCAGGGAGCATAGACTTTGATATGGATGAAGAAAACCACACAGAAAGAAGCCAGCAACGGGGCATTTCTTGGTGGTTTACGTCTATCGTACACAGCCTCTGACGTTCCTGGGTCAGAATTCATTACTTGTGCTTTTAACGACCGCAGTGGTTTCACACGCAAAACTTTCAGAGAGTGCAAACAACGCACGACAGCGTAGCTCGTGTCAGGAATTCAGTGGCTGAGTCTAAACAGAGAATACGTCACTTCCTGTCACAAGTCTGCAAAGAAATGTGCGTATTTCCGTACTTGCTCTGTTCGCCTCATTTGAGCAGTCTTCTGGGAAATTGTTTCAAGTACTGATGACTAATGTTAGTTTGTCCGCTTACGAATAAAGAGATTGCGGTTGACATCATTCTAGGGGCGGTGGTCTTTCTGAAATCTAACTATCCGTTGCACCCTGGTACCTTCGAGTCTTTCATTATTATCGTTTTTAGTTCATTTACTCCATGTCTGAAACATGTTTTTTGTGTGTAGACACTACGCGTCTTGAGAAAACTTAAAGCAGCCTCTGAGTGAATTGACTTTTTGAAAATCACGAGTACATTTTACAAATAACTTACAGGCACACGAAATATTCACGGTTTGTTACCAGTTTCAGTCTATTTATAAGCGAACTAAAAGAAGGACCGTAAGATATATTTTGCCCACACATTTGCTTTAACATATTTAACAAATTAATGTTCCTTTCGAACCTGAAGCACAGACACCCCAAACGAAATTGTGGAACCATTAGCCATGCTATTCGCAACTATACACGTCAGACATACCTTGTTTTGATCTTCTACCTTGACGGAACTGGAAGGTGTAGATATCTTGCAAGCTCCCACTCAAAAATAGATGCAAGAAATAATTAGGAAGTTCTGCAACATCGCATTTGGACTGAGATAGGATCGTCACCCGGTAACGACGTTTTCATACCCGTGGTCCCGTTTTTTGTGACCGCAGGCCTCCCGGCACGTGCTCTCGTGACGGCTGTGAAGTGCAGAGCAATTCTCTCAGCAGGCCAAGGCAGTGTGCTGCTTCTGGGTCCTTATCAATGGGAAACAGCGCCCAGGATCATGCAGAACCGATTATCTTCTCATTGTGACGCTTTGATAGCCTCGGTGGAGCCGTAGAACCTCACAGCATTGGCTCCCCATTGCATTCCAGCGTGTCTTCTCCTCCTACGCCCTCTATTCTCCTCCTGCCCCGCTTTTTCAGCGTCTTATCTCAACCCCTTCTCGTTTACTGCAGTAGGGCGGAGAGCTGGTGAGGATCAAGGTAAAAAGTTAATTACGACGAGCAATGTTGCATCTCTGCTCAAAACTGCTCAAGCCCCGAACGCATGTTTTTTGTTGTAGTAATTTTTGCCATGTGTTGACGTTTTATAACTAAAATAACCCATGCCAGTTGCCTGTTTTTTCGCTGTGACTGCTGAAAAGGCTCCACGCGAGGTCATTGTCATCTAGAATGTACATCTAATCCCGCGTCTACTTTCTCAAGTGCAATTATTTCTTCTGACACTTGCGCTGCCTCTATCGATGTAAAACATATAAGGGGCCGTGATTTACAGGCGCGTTTAATATCTGACTCCATGTATGGCATCGGCGGCCGGAATAGTGAAAGCAATCACCTT
The DNA here is from genome assembly GCA_034096865.1 of Theodoxus fluviatilis. Lineage (NCBI taxonomy): Eukaryota > Metazoa > Mollusca > Gastropoda > Cycloneritida > Neritidae > Theodoxus > Theodoxus fluviatilis. The sequence goes on from JAWQFJ010017624.1 coordinate 21,946, forward strand.
TTGTACTCCTTGGATTGTCTGGCTGGCATGGAGGTGGAATTGAAGCGCACCAGATGTGGGAGGGAGAGAGAGAGGAAGGGAGAGAGAGAGAGAGAGAGAGAGAGAGAGAGAGAGAGAGCTTTGGACGGACGGTCGGACGGACGGACGGACGCAAACACACACACACACACACACACACACACACACACACACACACACACACACACACACACACACACACACACACACACACACACACACACACACACACACACACACACACACACACACACACACACACAGACACACACACACAGACACACACACACACACACACACACACAGACACACACACACACACACACACACACACAGACACACACACACACACACACATGCACAGGCGCAGATAGGCTGGCAGGCAGGCTGGCAGGCAGGCAGGCAGGCAGGCAGGCAGGCAGGCAGGCAGGCAGGCAAAAAAATGAGGCAAGCATGAACATGAATGACGTATAGATGTGACAAATGAATTAGAGTAAAGTCAATGAAAGAAATGTTTAAATCGGAGAAAAAGCGAAAGGACATCCCGTCGTGATCAAACCCCAAAGATGTAAAGCGTAGTTCAAATCCATTTTTGTAATGAACTGCGTCACAATTTCTTTGACTGCAATGTGCTAATGTCTCATACACGATATAGCTTTCACTTTATTAGCTTAATTGCAAAATTTTGGAGTTGAAATGTTGGTTAAAACTTGCAATCGCGCCAAATGACGCTGTCGCTTTCGGAAGCTCATCCTTTCGAATATTTTCTTTTACGCTCAATCACGGAAATGTGTAGATGGTATATGAAGATTCAACATTTCAGACATCTTAAATTATGCTGTGAAGTGTTTGTTAACTGTTCAGTATTCCGATGGCCATCCTTTGCCATTGAGCAAAGCCTTTACATGAGCTCTACTTCATGATGTGTAGTACTGCTGTCCTGGTGTACCAATCCTCTCAGCCAACTTCCTGTAGCTGTACCCTTCTTATTCTAAGTTACAGTCCTGGCCTGGGTCCCTTGGACAGCTCTCTGGTCTTGGGTGGCATGCCTGGAACAGCTTCATGCCCATTGTGGATATCTTTGGTTTATCCCTTCTCTCTCTGTCTGACTCTTTCTGTCTGTGTCTTTCTCTCTCTGCCTCTCTCTCTGTCTCTCTCTCTCTCTCTCTGTCTTTGTCTCTCTCTCTCTCTATCTCTCTCTCTCTCTCTGTCTCTGTCTCTCTCTCTCTCTCTCTCTCTCTCGTATGTGTGTGTAAGTGTGTGTGAGTAAGTGTGTGTGTGTTAGTGTTAGTGTGTGTGTAAGTGTATGTGTGTGTTTGTGTATGTGTGTATAAGTGTGTGTACGTGTGTGTGTAAGTGTGTGTGTGTCTAAGTGTATGTGTGTGTGTGTTGGCTGTTGTTGTTGTTGGCAGTAAGAAGAGGTTAGGGTTCTGAAAAGTTATGTGAGTAAAATGTTGACAAAAAGCATTTTAGGATGAGACTTTCGTGATTTTTAATTGACACTTAAGTATTTGTAATTGTACCATACTTATAACCATTTTATAGTCTTGAAATCATTGCGCTCCAGAGAAAAATATTAGTGTTTAATATATTTATACAAATTGGACAATGCAATATCAGGTAGGATAAACTGTAAATACTAATGGAAAACTCGAGCGGTCAAATATTACCCTCCGCAGCTGTATTTCAAGAACTTCTTTTAAACTCGAAATAATATTCATGCTGTCTTGGTCGCTGAAAACAAAACAAACCACGCATTCAATTTTATCTTCGTGTAAAAGGTTGTTAGCTGTGTTGCCAGAGAGCTTTTCAACAGTTGTTTCGCCTGATATAAATCATTCTACATTTCTTTTAAGATTACGACTTGCAAAAGAATACCTCGTTTTCCAGCCCAAACGTCAAACTGAAACTTGCTTGTTTCTGGCACGTCGACTAGCACATTCGTTCATTCATTTTTCTTTTCAAGGAGTGAGTCTTCCTAGACTTCTGTCGACGTCACTGTGACGTCAAGCACTCCACCAGGGGGCCACGCGTAAATAGCGTGCCTGCATATGATTGGCTGCGTGCCGATGACTGACTCCGAGTGATGGCCGCCAGAAGAATAATCTGATTGCATCGATGAGAGACAGAAGTGCACGATAAAGTGGGAAATCGACGACTGGTGAGAAAGGAATCTCCTCGGGGTGATTCGCTCTAGCAAGCTTTTTCGTGAGGTTTGCGAAAATTTGGAGGATAGAAAGAAGGATAAATGGAGAAACACTGACGGTGGAGGTGGATTTAAGAGAGGGAGGGATTATAACGGCTGGATTGGGGTGAGAGACAGGAGGAGGAAATCGGTGCTTGCAAGTTGGTAGTAGGGGGAACGCACGTTGGTAGTAGGGGGAACGCACGTTGGTAGTAGGGGGAAAGCACGTTGGTAGTAGGGGGAACGCACGTTGGTAGTAGGGGGAACGCAAGTTGGTAGTAGGGGGAACGCACGTTGGTAGTAGGGGGAACGCACGTTGGTAGTAGGGGGAACGCACGTTGGTAGTAGGGGGAACGCACGTTGGTAGTAGGGGGAACGCAAGTTGGTAGTAGGGGGAACGCACGTTGGTAGTAGGGGGAACGCACGTTGGTAGTAGGGGGAACGCACGTTGGTAGTAGGGGGAACGCACGTTGGTAGTAGGGGGAACGCACGTTGGTAGTAGGGGGAACGCACGTTGGTAGTAGGGGGAAAGCACGTTGGTAGTAGGGGGAACGCACGTTGGTAGTAGGGGGAACGCACGTTGGTAGTAGGGGGAACGCAAGTTGGTAGTAGGGGGAACGCACGTTGGTAGTAGGGGGAACGCACGTTGGTAGTAGGGGGAACGCACGTTGGTAGTAGGGGGAACGCACGTTGGTAGGTGGAGGCTGGAGAAGAAGGGCTGAGGGGTTGAGGGTTTCAGAGAAGTGAAAATGTCTTCCTATCAAAGTTCAGTTTAGTCGTCCTGGCTGCCTTTCAAACTCTTGCATGGAGCCTTCGTTGAGAACTCATTTTGGTGTGTGTGTGTGTGTGTGTGTGTGTGTGTGTGTGTGTGCGTGCCTACGTGCATGTGTGTGTATGTATGTGTGTGTGTGTGTGCGTGCCTACGTGCATGTGTGTGTGTGTGTGCGTGTGCGTGCCTACGTGCATGTGTGTGTGTCTGTGTGTGCGTGCATGCGTACGTGCATGTGCATGTGTTTCATGGCACTTGATGGAACCATTTCTCTAATGAAAGGGAATTCATGACCTGAGTGCAATGTACGAAGTCGCTCGATGCTCCCTTCATAGACTGGAATGGCTGGTTCCTGTGAGAGCGTGTCTGTGACAAAGGTGGGGCGTGTCCTCAAACCTCATGCCCCATCCAGTCTGAGGTCGTCTTTTGTGGGCAGTCAAAATTCGGTTACATCCTTTTTTCTCTCGAATGAGGACTGCAGTACGGGCTGCGATGACCTCCAATCAACGGGTTTTCTGGAGTGAGGCAGGGGCAGCGAAGTGCACACTTGGTGCAAATGCACTTAAAAGGCCAAAGCGATATGGAACTCGCTCTACTGTAGTTTGGGTAAATGTACTTCTGATGATATTAAAAAAATGTCTGGTTGGCCTTTTGTGAAAGAGAAATGGTCGCCTACGAGTTGGAGAGATAGACTTTCTATATGACGTTGGAGACCGTGCGCGCATCCTAGCGCGCGTGCTTGCGCGTGCGTGCGTGCTTATGTGTATGCGAGTATATATATATATATATATATATATATATATATATGAGAGAAAGAGAGAGAGAGTGATAGAGAGAGAGAAAATGAGAGAAAAAGGAGAGAGAAAAAAGGAGAGACAGATAGAGAAGGAGAGACAGAGAGAGAGAGAGAGAGAGAGAGAGAGAGAGAGAGAGAGAGAGAGAGAGAGAGAGAAGAGAGAAAATGAGAGAAAAAGGAGAGAAAAAAAAGGAGAGACAGATAGAGAAGGAGAGACAGAGAGAGAGAGAGAGAGAGAGAGACAGAGAGAGACAGAGACAGAGAGACAGAGACAGAGACAGAGACTTTTACTTTTTATTGTTTTTAGGCCGACCGCCCATTACAATTTTACATGTGAGATTACAGATTGATGAGTCATATGATATATAATCAACTTCAGTTTTCCTCTCGACGCTTCATAGCATAGTGGATATGTACAGCCACGTTTCTTAATATTATCATATATGTAGTGGACATCAATTGGAAAATATTTATTCCTGCATTCAGATGTTGTTAGATGACTTTTTTTCGTAAGTCATCATAGTGTGTACATTTTACCAAGAAGTGGTTTTCATCTTCATTTTCTCGACAAAAGCGGCATTTTGGGTCATTGCTCAGTGGAGTAAAACGATGCCTATCTTTCTTCAGGTTGTTGACACCAAATCTAAATCTTGAATATATATGCATCACGGAACATTTTGATTGTTATAACATGCAGGTACTGAGTGAGTGAGAGAGAGAGAGAGAGAGAGAGAGAGAGAGAGAGAGAGGTGAAAGAGAAAAGGAGAGAGAAAAGAAGAAAAAAGAGAGAAAAGAAGAAAGAAAAAAGGGAAGAAAAGGAAAGATAAAAGGAAAGAGAAAAGAAAGAAAAAAGGGAAGAGAAAGAAGAAAGAGAGAAAGGGAGAGAGAGAGAGAAAGAGAGAGAGAGAGAAAGAGAGAAGAGAGAGTCAGAGACAGAGAAAGAGAGAGAGAGAGAAGAGAGAGAGACAGAGACAGAGACATTGAGAGAGAGTGAGACAGAGACAGAGACATTGAGAGAGAGAGAGACAGAGACAGAGACAGAGAAAGAGAGAGAGAAGAGAGAGAGAGACAGAGACAGATACATTGAGAGAGAGAGAGAAAGAGAGAGAAGAGAGAGACAGAGAAAGAGAGAGAGAGAAGAGAGAGAGAGAGACAGAGACAGTGAGAGAGAGACAGAGAGAGGGGAAAAGGGAAGAGGGACAGGCGCGCGCGGAACTTCATTGGAACTTAAGATTTTTCTTTTGGGTGTTCATTAAGTTGACAGATTTGTTGAAAAGCTCAACACAAAATCAGCAGGACCTGATGGCATCAATAGCTCTCTTCTGAAAACTCTCTCTTCCATACAAAACCCACTCTCTCACATTCTTTAATAATTTGTGCAATATCAAGCAAGACTTCCCAGATTAACGGAAAAAAGCTAAAGTTATCATGTTACCAAAAGTGAAAACACCCACAAGTTTAGATGACCTCCGTCCCACATCAGTTCTATCAATATTATCAAAACTAATTGAAAACCAATCACGAACATCTGTTGGCATTTCTTGATCGGCTCAATCTTCTTCATCCACTTCAATCAGGCTTCCGACCATAACATTCTTGCCATACTGCATTCTCCCATCTGATTGACACTTTGCTTCACGCCATGAACAACTCCAAAGTGATAGGATCTGTCTTCCTAGATTTCAGCAAAGCCTTTGATATGGTGCATTACGGCATACTATTTGATAAACTAGCACTTTATTTTCATGGTCACACGACAGTGAAGTTCACTCAGTCTTATACTTTCA
>JAWQFJ010017624.1:37500-47500 GCA_034096865.1 Theodoxus fluviatilis
GACCTTTCGGCCTCGGTCTATTTATGCGTTGCGTGAACCGTACTAATGATCCAATTTAGCATAAAAAACTGCTGACTAACCTGGGCCACCTACGGTGCTTTCTGCTTCATAGAACTCCTGGGAGACACCTGGACAACTCCGTTTTTCTGTCAACGCAACCGGGTTGTCTAGGCAATGTCTACCAACTCTATATAACTCCCACCCGTTCCTGACGACGACGCTTTCCTTCCTCGGGCACCTTCCAAGTCTCACCTCCTCGCCACCCTCCAAGCTCTACAGCCCTACGTCCTCGGACTCAGGCAGAGATCAGCAACTCTACTCGTGATCGGAACTTTTTGAAGACTTGTGATCTGAACTTTTGAAGACTGAACATTTTAAAGTTTGACCTCCTCGCTCCCTTTTGTATTCTTGGAACATGAGAAACCGCCTACTTACCGTTTATCATATTTCCTCCGAATAAAGAGGAGTATTACACAATCACGTTGTGAGTGTGCTACTTGCCTCTTCAAGTCCCCATCATATAGGCGAAAACCTTTCAAGCCAGCTCTACGATACTGCGAGTACGCTCCCACAATACATGCGCACGTAAATGACACACATTCTTTTAAAAGAGAGGGTCTGTGAGGAATAGTGACTCACTCTCATACAAAGGGGATATCTGTTGCGATACCACAACCCCAAGCGTTTCATAGATCTCAGAGAACCACGGGGGTAGACTCTACCAGCGCTTTACAAGCGCGCGACGGAGGGATCGCGAAATATCGAGACTAACTACCAGTGTGTCAAAGAGCTGACCCGAATCAGTCGAGACTAATAAGCCCTTTGGTATCAAAGCGTTTTCATCCATTCACGCCCAAGTGCACCGCTCTCATTACGCTGCAGAACGCCCTCATCAGACGTCAAGAGTTGTCAGGCCCACGAGACGTCAAGGCCGCCATTTTTTTGACGGCTCGAGGTGATGCTTGTGACCTAGTTTCGGAGCCCGACGCTGACCTCATGAATAAACATGAGCCGCAACACGATGGCTATGCCTAGCGGCATGTTTAGATTGTGTTTCTTGAGACGCTTGGTGGGCCTGGGTGAGGTTTCCATTCCCCTCCTGTCGAAGCTTGGAGACTCCCAGCTGCTCACCAGATGTGTACTCTGCGACTGCTGTACTTTAGTGAGAACTGATCAGCTCAAAGTTTTGTGGTTTAAAGGTATCAACGGATATTTAAATTATGGGGCAGAAGTAAGCACTGAACAGTTCACGTATTATTATTATTATTATTATTATTATTATTATTATTATTATTATTATTATTATTATTATTATTATTATTATTATTATTATTATTATTATTATTATTATTATTATTATTATTATTATTATTATTATTATTATTATTATTATTATTATTATTATTATTGTGATGATGATGATGATGATGATGATGATGATGATGATGATGATGATGATGATGATGATGATGATGATGATGATGATGATGATAATGATGATAATAATGATGATGATAATGATGATGATTATTATTATGTAAAGAGATAAATGATCGAAGAATAAGAAGCTTACTAACGTGTCTCTTGATTCGATGAACACTGCACTTGCAAATGAAATCTTAGCATAAGATAAAGCCGCTAAAGGGGACTTGAACAGAAAGGAATCGAAGAAGCCTAACAGTTTTCGCATCATTATTTCAAGATTAGTGTTAAAAAAATCCCAACGCAGCACAAGCAGACACTGTAAGCTCATCTTCCCGTCCAACTATTCCGTCAAGTCGAGCTGTTTGCTCTGGATACGTGTTTTCAGAAACACTAGCTTGGGCGGGTTAATTATGGGTGCTAAATAAAAAGCGTTTTCGTTCATACCTTCGTGTGCCTTCTTAATACTGAACAATTTAACATACGTATACATGTATATATGACAATGAAAGCTACACAGTGTTGATTTGTTAAACGACTTGTTATCTGCATGCTGCAAGACATTAAATGCACTCGTCCACTCTGTTTGAATACACCTCTTTCGTGCTGATCGACAAAGCATTACAATTACCGGTGTTGCAAGCAATGTCCCTCCCATCTTCGGAGTTTACTGGCCTTACAAAGCCAAGAGATAACATCTCTAGTCTCTTTGGATCATCGTGACCTGAAGCTGGCTCTGTGCCACAGAGAAGGTTAATTATCCTTCTGCTGCCGTGGAATCGCTCTGGAGTACATTCGCTTGGGTTATTGACCTACTTTGCCACCGGGTCGTGACCTTGGCTCGGCAATTGCCCTCAGTCACCCCTTGTGCTCATGGACGTCCGTGTTCGTGTTTCTGATGGGGGCCGCCATGCTTGCCCGATTTTCGCGCCTTTCCCGGGAGGCGCGAGGTGACGGAGGGCGTGGCCAGAGATCGGTTATTGATTGGCCGAGGATGAGGTGACGCGCGCTGGTCGACGGGAAGCGGCCCGCCCTCTCTGGACACGGCTTTTTCCTGCTCTCTTTCACCGGGGAGCGACAGCCTCGTGGCCACGAAATCTGGGTGTTTCGGGGGCGCCAAGCGAGAGTAAAAAGTTGTCTCCCTTGATAGTCCTACGGGGCTGACGTACGTCTGGCAAGGAAGGAAGTCTAGGAGGTGTCTTCCCTTAAGGTCAGTGCGTGCAAGCTTTGCTTTACAAATTTTTTAAAAGCAAGAATTCGTCCAGGGCTAGATATGAGCAAAACGGCGTTTCGCATAAATGAAATATGGCCATATGGGCCTTTTAAGTGTTGATGCTTTATGAGACTCCTAGAATTTCTCTTTGTTGATGTTCTGGAAAAAATTGAGAGTTTAATGAAAAATGTCTTTTGGGTGCGCTTTCTTTTGTATAAGTTAAGGACAACATTAACATTTCACCCCTTAAAAAGCTGTCGATGGAAATGTCTGGAACACGTACATCTTGACTCTCTGTGAGTCACATCAATCTTTAAATAAGCGAGTCTTTTTCATGAAGGAAGTTTGCAACAGGAGACTCCAATGTTTATGCTCGCCACTCACCACGCACTGGAATGTCTCAGTGGAGTTTAACATGACGGTGCCATTGCGAAAGAGGGCCTTTTGGTGAAGACAGCATCTTCAAAGACTGCTTATCGTTCCGGTGCCAACGGCAAGATAAGCTCTTGCATATTAAATCTGTGGTTCCACTCGCCCGTGTTTTAAGATTTTCCATCATCCTGTGATAGAACAAAGATGCTGAGGCAAAATCTGGTGAACTTTGTCATGATAATAGTTTCCCGAGGCTGCAATGAAATGTGAAGAACCTGCAAAGTGCAGAATTGGTTTTTATGAAACAGAAAGCAATGGATTTAATGATTTGAGCGGCTATTGTTGAGGTTATGTTAGAGATTTGAATGTATTATAAACGTTACCGCAAACACATCAGCCTTGCACGTTGTTAGAGGCACTATCAAATGAAGACACGTTGAGAATAGGTCGACTACATTAAGTACCGTTGCAGATTCTGCCCAGGTAAAAGATTAAACTCAGCAAACCCTCTTCTGTCAATATCCATGGACAGGATGGATGCAGTTACGAATCATCTACCAGGGATGGATGAAGTAAGTGGATGGATGCATCTACAAGGGTTGGATGATGTAAGTGGATGGATGCAGTTATGAATCATCTACAAGGGCTAAATGAAGTAAGTAATATTCATGCATTATCTACACTTGTTGAATACTTCTCACGCAACAGCAGACAGTGACGACCAATGCACGACAGAACACTCGAAATACTTCCTGTCTTCTTGGCATGGGACATCCCGAAACTTTGGTGATTGGAAGACCTTTGGAAGGATGCCTCTACAAAATGATTTAAATATGCAAACGCTTTTGGTACTTCTGATAAAGAGAACATCTCTTGGGTAGTAGCCCTCAGTTTCAGAGGTCTACAACAGAAGTTCTCATGATCTCTGCTTTGCTTTGTGATGCGTGTGTGTTTCGCCAGAAATGAATAGAAATGTCAAATACTTAGAAGGGAATGTCGTTATTGTTTGCATACATTATTTTACTAGCAAGGTCAGACGACGTGTTCAGCCGGTATTTGGTGAGGTCACCTAGTTGTGAGAACGTCTAGAGGTTCAGTTATGAGAAACTTTGCGTGATGCAGCGCTATGCTCCGTCTGTCAGACACTGCCATTTCGAACCAAGCCGAGCTTGTCTGGAGTAGATTAAAGATTTGTCGGTCTTTTCTAACTCGTCAACCATCTTATGTTTCCCAGACAAAGCGCGCGTGTTTGTTTGCACACCACGACTTCCAGAGGAAAATAAATATTTTCTACGTGGTGTTAATCCTTAGAATGTTCCGAAAATAAACCCGCCCTCTATTCGCGTGACACCGAATCGAGCCTGTCAGTGTCATGGTTTCGACAACCCGGCAAGACTCGGTTTCCGAAAACATTGGCGTACTGCTTACTTTTTTAAAATAAATATCTCACAGAACTCCATCTAGATGTCGAAAATCCGAATGCACGCACCCAGCAAGACAGGTCTTGAATATTTTTGTTATGTCGGAACTAAACTCTGTCCTCGAACGGTCTCCCGATCTGTTTGCTCGCACCGCGTTTGGGGGGCGGGATGGAAAAATGATCAGAGTTTCCGGCCGAGACGGGAGCATTGCATTGCACTGTAAGGGATTTAAAAACCTCCGTCAGGCCCGCTCCAGTAACGTCAGCCCCCCAGGGGAAGGCATGGCGATACTACGAAAACCTCGCCATATTACGGCGATTGGCAGTGGGTTTTTCATATTTGAACTCTGCCCTCAAAACCCAAGACAGCCAGTCGTGTGGCGCTTGATTCTAGCTCAGGATTCGAGGGTGGAGATGTAGTAGACAATTTTTGGAACTCGCCGCTAGCACACGTGTGTTTCGAGGTAAGAGTTACATTGCTTGTATTTTTTAAAACTTCCAATCCGTTGCAGAAATTATGCATTTGTACTTTTTGTAGATTTCGTCGTTCAAGAGGTTTTTTTTACGAGCACAAAGTCGAGGCGACCATCCTTGAGAAATTCTTGTGGAAACGCTGCTATTATATGAATGGTTCTGAGATATTTTCATGCATATGCTTGCTGTGTATTCCAATGTGTAGTTAACAAATCGATATGTCTGAAGTGGATTTGGGCATGTCTTTTGGCTCGATAGGTGAAGCATCAGTAGTTATTCAGACGTGTATGCAGCAGCTCAAGGCTATTGCTGTAGTAACCTTTAACGCCTATAAACACTACCATGAAACGAAGCCGATGCCATATACCTGCAGTCTGCTAGTCCTGATGAATGGACGTTTCGGTGCTTTCTCAGGTTGAAGAAATTTTCATTCTTACTTTCGTTGTGGGTCTCTTTTATTGTACCTTATCGAGAACAGGCTCGAGGATTTCGTGGCGAAACAAGATTCATCCTTCTTTACCTTTGCGCAGGCTGGTGTCTTGTCGCCATAGGCAACGCGAATTCCAACTCGCTGCAACAGAGACAAATCCATGATGGCTACGGAAAAAATTATTTAGACCTAGATCAGCTTTTCACATTAATGTGAACTTGCACGGGTGTTTTATAAGGTTCGATCTGAATCATCTGACCCTGTCCTGATGCCCCTCGGCAGCCTCTAAGACTGCTTGGGGCCTCCCCTGGCTGAGCTACTGGAGCAGACCCCCTAAGCCCAACAGCCAGGGGTTCCAGCTGATGAAAGGGACTTTGCGCGGCTATAGCCACATGTGACATAGTAATCTGTAAAAATTCCAATTTTTTAGCTTCCTCTCTAGCATTTTTTGCCGCGTCTTCATTTAAGGCAGTGAAAACAATAACCTACACGAGAAAGCTAGCTGCAGAACAATGAGATTTACTGTGACTTCACAGGTGGTGTGACATCCACTGTGAGTAAAGGATGTTTACATCATACTACTAAACTTGTGTAATTTGTTTTTGCAAGTTCCGGATCTGGTAGTTTATCCAGTCTGTTTGACATTTCCAGGTAGTCTACGATGCAGTGTTAGGAATGAAGAAAATGCATTTATACACTAAAATGCTACAACGGAAGCCATTTCAAAACTTTGTAGTGAGGGCTGATCTGATGAGTCTAGAGTACAATAATCTACTGGCATAATACCTCAACAATGAATGTAAGGGTAGCAATATTTTTACTTATTCACGCGTAGCCGTACACCGTGAGAGTAAATTCAAGAGTTGTTGTGCCTTTAAATCACCTGACAAGGTATCAAACAAAACAGTACGATCATATGAAAATGTCACTTTACATATCAGGCGGACTTATGACAAATGCTATTTTGAAAGATTTTGTTCGGACAGGGGATAGAGACAAGTCAGTTGAGCATTTAAAGGGACATTTGCATATCAATTAGTCCTTTCATGTTTCGTTTCTACTGATCGTTAGGATTCAGATAAGAGTAACCCGCCTTTCGCGAAAAAGTGGCATTCTCGTGAGATTGTGCGGAGCGATAAGACAAAGTAGGTGGAACCTTCCACAAACTTCCAGTAGGACCTGCAGGCAACAAGAGAGGCAAGCATGACTCGCTGTGGACGTGACGGGAGAGGACAATTAATGGATCCAGGCGTGCAAGACCGGAATTGCTGTCAAGGTTTCTTTCCTCGGATGCCACTTCGGTGCCAACTAGTCTCTAAACTGCGGTAGGTTGAGCGAATCCGAGCAATATTCTGCAGGGCAGACCACGCGTGTTGCACCGTTAGGGTTTGATGGCAAATCCACGCCGTCGGGTGTCATACGCAGCTAACTTTCTGAGGATGTGCAGTACAGGGAACCGTGGGTGTCACGATGACCCGCCTTGCTGAAGCAGAGAGCAACAAACGCGTGCTTGATGAGACTTCCGTTATTCTTGCAGACAGCTTGTTTTGAGTGGTACTTCCCGCTGTTCCCGAAAACGCCGTCCCATGTCTCACTGAGAGTGAGCTGATGCCACCATTATAACAGTAAATCCTTATATTTTTCGTCTGTTTCAAAAGAGCAGGCAACAGGTACACCCACAAGATCATAAGAACGGAGAATATATTGTACTGTGTTATCACACGAGAACAAAACAGAATAAGCGAGACGGGCGAAGGAAGTTTACATGGATTGAAAATTATAAAGGCATACTCCCTTCTGGAAAGTAATGCGAGTGCTGTTCAGCCATTTTGAGTAGAAAACAAGTTTTGCAGCATTACCGTTGTCTTTCCATGTACAGACAACTGCAGCAGAGCTTTAAAGCCTGTTTTAATTGAGCTATGCTTACAATTACTTTGCCGTAATACTAATATTAATCTTGTCTCACCAATCAGGACACAACTTCGGTCTAGTGTCGTAAGCACTAGAGCATGTTGGGGTAAAACGCAGAGGTCCGGATAGAGCCTTGCAGTCACGCCACGACGTGATGACTTTCATCTGTTCAAATAGTTCATACAAAAGTGTGCTCCTATCAAGCCTTGGGACACGGAGGCTGCTTTCTCAGACTATGGATATGCAATCCAAAGCAATCTAAACGGCATTTCTGGTGTTTTTCAAAGCGATTGCTGTAAATATACACAACGGCCAATCAGTCAGTTCTGGTACCAGAACAGTTTCCAAAGCCAAACAAAGCCATTTTGTCCCGAATTCGCTACTGACTCCTGTGTGATTACGGCGATCGCCCTTTGTGTTGCTTTGGATTGAATATCTGTAGTCCTGGGGCATTCTAGTCCACTAGAGACTTCGCCTGCCGGCGAAGCAGTCTCTAGCACAGTTGACATCACGTGATGGAAAGATTTCGTCCGAAAAATTCAATGGAGGATCACACGAGAGGCTTGTGGGATAGCGGATATGCTCCCTGACATACGCCGTTAAAGTAGTTCTAAGACTATTTCGCACAAAACTCATAACTTACTTTTTGTTGAGGCAATAAACAAGCGTTTATTCGATAACATAAAATGTTTGTGTTGAAATGGAAACACGTTTTGACATCTGAATGGTTTCTGTAAAAAGTGGGGGGAAAAATAGTATCAGAACGAACTATTTTTGGCGCAATGATGTAATGCGAAGAGTCAAGTCTATTACGCATTCATTGCGAACTGTGCCAAAGTCACGTGACTCGGGTTCACGGAATAGTCGTGGGAAACCCTCCTCAGCTGGCCATCCAGGCATGAGAATGGGGCCATGACATCTAGATCGAGGTCAGCGGTGTCCATTCCGACCCTAATGACCGCTACCGGGCAGGAACCAACGAATAATGGACACTTAATTGTTCTGGTAGACTCAGTGCCGCATAATTCAGAACTGCACCTACAGTTGTGAGCATAGACTCGAGAAGCGTCTTTCTGGATCGGCTGTGAATCAGGCTGTTTAGGTCACTCGACAGCAGTTGGCTGGATTTGTTTTAAAAAAATAATTCAAGTGATATTGCGTCATAATTAAAGAATACAAAGTTCACAACAAAAGAGATCAGAGATCATGTGTTGCTTTATTGAACTACAGTAGTGGACGGCGGAGGCAAATCGGATCAGGCCCTCAAACTCACCATTGGTCACAGTGACATCGACTTCTCTCAGTCTGCTAGAAATGTAGGCGTCATGTTTGACGATGATCTGTCACTGAGATCTCATGTCAACAAAATCTGTCAGTTAGCATATTATGAGTTCAGGAAGATAAGTACCACTCGTCATTATCTTTCTCAGCAGGCCACCAAAACGCTCATCACATCACTTGTTCTGTCTCGTCTCGACTATGGAAACTCTCTTTTCTGTGACATCCCCGACACTCTGCTTAACAAACTCCAAGAAGTTTAGAATTGTGCTGCTAGGCTAGTTTTTCGATGTCCCAAGCGTACCCATGTCTCATCACTCCTACATACACTTCACTGGCTCCCCATCTCTCAGAGGATAGATTATAAACTTGCTACTTTGTGCTTCAAAGCCATCGACAACACCGCACCACACGCTCTTACAGAAATTCTTGCAGTCTACACGCCCTCCAGATCTCTACGTTCAGCTGCTGACTCTAGAATGCTTAAGGTCCCCCGCCGTAATAAGAAAACTCAAGGATGGCGTGCCTTCTCCTATATTGGACCTGTAACCTGGAATAGTCTCCCTCTCTCAGTCCGTCATTCTGACACTCTGCCCCAGTTCAAAAGTGTTCCGATCCGCCTTTCCCGCTGAGCTGCTTCGCCTCACTTGACCTGGCCTGCAAGTGCTGTGTATATTGTATGGTTTGTTCTATTTGTTCTACTAGATCTTAGTTTTTGGTTTTTGTTTATGTGTGTAGTGTGTGAGTTTTTGTAGGAATGTGGTGTTGAGTGGTTGTATGAGTGTTGATTCTTTGGATTGTAAACGCCATGAGCTTGCCTGTCAAGGGAAGGTATGTGCGTATGAATAAACTATTATTATTATTATTATTATTATTATTATTATTATTATTATTATTATTATTATTATTATTATTATTATTATTATTATTATACATTCGGGCTTTTAGGTGAGAATGATACAGCCCCTTCTGGCAAAGATGACAAGATATGGATAACTTGCCTTACTGACCATATGTGGAGTGAAACCTTCCACAAAAAAATGCGCGCAAACGTTATCGTGGATATGAAATATGATAAGCCAAGTGGAAATTTGTTCACGTTTAACAAGAACTGTTATTCATGTTTATTTGATTCTTGTATATTTGCACATACGTAATTACAACTCATGATTCCTGTCACCAAATCTCTCTCTCTCTCTCTCTCTCTCTCTCTCTCTCTCTTTCTCTTTCTCTCTCTTTCTCTCTCTCTCTCTCTCTCTCTCTCTCTCTCTCTTTCTATCCACACCAGGCCACCCCCCCCCCCCCCCTCTCTCTCTCTCTCTCTCTCTCTCTCTCTCTCTCTCTCTCTCTCTCTCTCTCTCCCTGCCCCTCCCCCCCACCTCCCCCCACACAATCTTGGTCACCTTTACTAAAAGCGCATTGCACATAAGCGGTATCCAATTGTGCCTCATTTGAAATAGCTGGTTCACACGCACACACA
>JAWQFJ010017624.1:50000-53866 GCA_034096865.1 Theodoxus fluviatilis
TGAGTCAGTGAGTCAGTGAGTCAGTGAATCAGTGAATCAGACATTGAGTCAGTGAGTGAGCCAGTCGGTTAGTCAGTGAATGAGTGAGGCAGTGAATGGGACACTCAGTGAGGAAGTCATTGAGACAGTGAGGAAGTGAGTGTCAGTGAGTGAGATAGTGAGTGAGGTAGTGAGTGAGCTAGTGGGTGAGACGGTCAGTTAGTCAGTGAGTGAGTGAAGCAGTGAATGAGACAGTGATGAAGTCAGCGGGACAGTGTCAGTGAGTGAGGCAGTCAATTAGTCAATAAGTGATTGAGATAGTGAGAGAGACAGTGAGGTGATAGTGAGATAGTGAGTCAGTGAGTGAAGCAATGAATGAGGTAGTGAGTGAAGTAGTGAGTGAGGCAGTCAGTGAGTAAGTGAGTCAGCGAGTTAGTCAATTAGTAGGTAAATGAGTGAATCAGCGAGTCGGTCAGTCAGTCAATGAGGTACAAAGTGAGTCAGTCAGTGACGCAGTGTGTCATTGAGTGAACGAATCAGTGAATTAACATGACAATGATTTTTAGTGAACAAATAAGTGAGGTAGTAATGTAGGGGGTAGGCGAGCGATCGTCTTTGAGGGATGTTTGAACCTCCAGAATTTCATTCTAGAACTATTTGCGCTCTCTGACTGCGTAGACTAATGTACCTCCACTAATGCGAGAAACCGCGCTTCGCGCCATATATTATAATTACGTTTGCTTTCTTGGTGTGTCGCTGCGTTGATGTCAATCTTATTTTGCCAAAAGTCCATAAAGCCATAGCAACAGTTTGTTCGTAAAAGCCTGTTTGACGCAATTGTGTCACAACATTTTCTTGTATGTTGTGACACAGTGTATCAGTCCTTTATTCCAGTTGAGTCAAAATAACAGAACATCTTATCCTTTCTTGGCCGAGTTTTGTACGGCCTTAAGCAACCGAAAGGAACGCGAGACCTGCAGAGTGCAGAACGGAGCAGAAAAGATGGAAACCTAACAGGAGCCTCTCTGATGATTTCCGAAGGGTTCTGCACCTCGAGCGCTAGACCATATTGGAGGTCTTGTCTGCTCTGATTTGCCTCCCTACGATTTCTCTCTGCATGACCCAAGGCTGTCGACGGAAAGGGCTGTCGGATGGACGGAATTGGAGATGTCAGATTTAGGTCGCGTATCAACGCCTGATTTCACTTCTCTTTCTCCCAACCCCCCCAACCCGCAACCCCGACCTTCCCCCCACCCCCACCCCCACCCCCACCCCAATTCTCTTCATTGTCTGGTCTAGTGAAAAATTCTCTGTCTGAGTTCTCGCCTCGCGCCTCTTGCTTTTGCTGTCAGCATTTGGATTCTGTGTCAAAGCAGCGTTTTTCCTTAAAAAAAAAACTTATATATAATGAGGGTTGAAAAGATGTGATCTTCTTTGAGGGGAATAATTGTACACAGGCCTTGAAGGTTGTGGTCAGCTACAGTTAAGATGGCGCAAGAGAAATACTAGGCAATCATAGAGCGTCCTCCACCAACTTGGCTTTGGACTAATTGGTGGGTAAATGAGGGTGCGCGCGCAACACAAGAAAGTGTATCTGTTATGTCGAATAGAACAGCAGACGAATTTCTTTGCTGTGAACGAATGGGTCAGAGTAGAGGTCCATTGCTGCCTGGTCAGGAATCTGCGGGGGGGGGGGGGGGGGGTTCCAATCTTTCTTTAGCAAGGGGGTAGGGGGGGTGGGGGGGGGGGGTTTTTTTGCAAAGGGGGGGGGGGGGGGGGGGGGGGAAGAGAGGCGGGTTTCCAATTCCTTACTTTTAGCAAGCGGGGGTGGGGGGGGTGGTTCCAAACTAGTGAAGAATCAATGCAGAGTCGTTGAGGATAACATTATCGATCTTCCGCTTGACAAAAAAAGCTTGGAACCCCCCCCGCCCCCCCCGCCCCCCCCGCCCCCCCCTCACCCCCCCCCCCCCCCCCCTCCGCTGGTCCCGGCCCAGTTGGACCCTCCGCCCCCCGCTTGCTCAAAAAAAGCTTGGAAATCCTCCCACCGCACCACCGCACTTGCTTACAAAATAGCTTGAAAGTCCCCCCACCTCCCGCTTGCTAAAAAAAGATGTTGGAAACACCGCCCCCACCACCCCCCCCCCCTTCGTGGAATTAAGAAACCCCCTCCATCCTCCCCCCCCCCTCCCCCCCCCACCCCCCCCCCCCTCGGCCTGATAAAGCAATTTGGGAACCCCCCTCCCCCCCCCCCCTGCTAAAAAAATACCGGTACCGCCCCCCACCCCCACCCCCCCCGGCTATGCCTAATAACCAGTTGGAAACACACACACACACCCCCCCTGCTAGAAAACAACGCTTGGAAACCCCCACCCCTCACGCCCCCCCCCTCGACCCTCCCCACGACATGAATAAGGGGGGGGCGGGGGGGGGGGGGGGGTGGGGGGGGGGGGGGGGGGGGGGCACCCCCTCCACCCTTCTTTTGAGTTCGGAAAGCACAACCCACCGCACACCCGCTAGCTAATATTAGCTTGGAACCACCCCCACCGCTCTGCAAAAAAAGTTCTTTGGAAAAACCCCCCACTCCCCCCCCCCCCCCACACCCGCTTGCTTAAAGTAAGTTGGAAAGCCTCCCCCACCACCACCCCGCTGTTCTACAAGAAAGCTTTGGAAATGCCCACCCCCCCCAACCCGCTTGCTATAAAAAGGATTGGGAAAAACACCCCCCCCCACCCCCTACTCGGCTTGCTAAAACAAGTTGGAAACCCCCCCCCCAGCCCCCCCCCGCTAGCTAAAACTAGTTTGGAACCCCCACACCCGCTTTTTGCTAAAAATAAGCTATGGAAACCCCCCCCCCCCCCCCACCCCCCCCGGCTTGCTAAAAAAAGCAACCCCCACCCGCTTGTAAAGAAAGATTGGAACCCCCCCCCCCCCCCCCCCCCTCCCCCCCCCCCCCCCCCCCCCCCCCCCCACCCCCCCCCCCCCCCCCCCCCCCCGCAGATTCCCTGACCAGGCAGCAATCGGACCAATTCCTGAACACAGAGATGTAGTATCTCTGACACAGGTTGGTCACGTGACTTCGAATCCACATTCCAATGATTCTACCAATCAAAAATCAACATGATCAGAAGACCATTGAGAGTAAAAAGAGGCGATTCTATTTCACTCCAATTATTTATCCCGATAGATAAACACAAATTTGGTGTTCTAATAAAACTAATCTATGAGATTTTCAGGAAATCATTTGAGAACTACTTTTAGCGCGAACGTGTCTATAAGGTTGCAAACTGCCTTGAGCACGTGCGATTGTGTATATACAGTAGTCGCCGCTTATTAAAAACACATTGGGACCGAACAAAAGTGTTTTTAATAAGCGGCGTTTTTATTAACCGGCACTTCCCGCTTCACCAAGCCGTTGCGTTTCTTCCACCTGTTAAACCACCCATTTGTAGCTTTGAATTCGGAGCGACCAAGCTGGGAAGCAATCTGTTCCGCCTTCTGACACAGGATTGGGCCGTTTACAGGTGTGTTGCGCGCTTGGATAGAGTCGAACCACCGCTTTAAGCCATCTTCTGTCTCTTTATCCTTCCCGCAGCGCCGACGCTTCCTTTGGCCTTGACTGGAGCCCTCTGCGATATCAGCCCTAAGTTCATCTTCTTTTTTCAGTGTCTGGCACAGAAATGATGCCGACACACCCAAAATGTCAGCACCCTCCCTCAAACTTTTAGAATTTAGCTCTCGGTAGCGATCAAGCAAGTCCACTTTGTCTTTGGGTGTCATTTCTGTTCTTTTTCTTTTCTTTGGAGCTGAAGTTAAAGCCATTTTCTGATTCACTGCTTATCCAGCGAGACTAGACAGTGTTGAATTGACATCTGACGTTTTGCTGACAA
>JAWQFJ010017626.1:0-2500 GCA_034096865.1 Theodoxus fluviatilis
TGTACCATCCCAGGATATGAAAGCTTTTCCGTAACTAACGCTGCTTCAATGTGTGCACACACACGCACATACAGAGAGAGAGAGAGAGAGAGAGAGAGAGAGAGAGAGAGAGAGAGAGAGAGAGAGAGAGAGAGAGAGAGAGAGAGAGAGAGAGAGAGAGAGAGAGAGAGAGCGAACGAATGGTTTATTTTTGTTAGGCCACCGGCCCATCACAACACAATTACACATAATATGCCTCTTCGGCCATAGCAATAGAAACAGCTTCTTTTCTTCTCTTGAATGCATAATATAAATACGTTGCAACCGCTCGTACTGCCTTAGGCTCCTCCAGCGACAGGAGTACCTTAACATCAAAGGCATATGTATTCGTCATCAACCTGCGTATATACATTCGTCTGAGATCTTCATAGGCAGGACATTCAAGTAACAAATGCTGTTCGTTTTCGTCTGTTTCATAGCAAGCTGGACATAAGTAAGCATTATCAGCTCGCTCCGTAGCAAATCTGTATTTATGCGTGAACAGATCGCTGAATCCCATCCTAAAAAGAACATAAACATCTCGAAAAACTTTTTTATCTAATATATACAAATATTTCTCTCTATTCAATTCTGTCTTAAAGGATCTGTACAGTTCATATCTACCACTCGCTGATATTGAAACTGTCCATACATTCATGTATTCAGTGATAAGGCGCTTTCTGAACTCGAGCAAGAACTCTGTCTCATTCCGCACATTCTGATTACGCCATACATCAGCAAAATCATATCTATACAATACTTCTTTTATTTTGTCAACCCAGTTTCCATTATTTCCCGAGATGAGCATCATCTTGTAAACTTTGTTAGGGTATCTAGTTGCCTCCATCCTAAGTACACGCAACCAGTACTTAATAGCCCGTAAAGTTGCATTGATATACAGTGGGTATCTTCCGATTTCACCATACGTCATCAAGTTAGGAGCTTGTAAAGGAACATTGAGAAATCTTTTCATAGCTTGTAGGTGTACAGATTCTATTTCCGAACAGTTGTACAGTCCCCACAGTTCTGATATATACAAAAGTACCGGCTGTATCTGGGTAGTGAACATTATTTTTGAAATACACATCTGGTGACACATTTCCTAATTTTTGTAGAGACTTACAGTTGAATCATACCAGTTTTGCTATAAGTACAAGATCAGACTGTAAAATACTAAAGGACAGTCTCGAAGTGAACAGTGCTCCAAGATATCTGTACTCATTCACAGTCTGAATTCTTTCCGTACCCAGATACCACTTCTCATGACCTGCCAGATAACCACCATTTCGGAAAACAATGACCTTTGTTTTTTGTTGGTTTACATCCAGACCAACTGTGTCTGAAGCTTTTTTGAGATTGTTCAATTGAGAGAGAGAGAGAGATATATATATATATATATATATATATATATATATATATATATATATATATATATATATCCGCTTACATTTTCATGACACTTCAGTCGTAAGTCAAAACTAACATCTTCCCCCACGATGTCTACATTTTTATCTTAAAAGATCGTCTGCACTTTCGTCCTCGTCTGATGATGCACTTTGAGACTTGGACTCACTTGTTTGCAGACTAATTCTAATCCTATGAGGCAATCTGCATTTCCCCTCGGTGCGTTCCAATTTCTTTCTCCTTCGCGCCTGCCTCGACCCTGAGATCAGACAACTGGAGCAATTGAATCTGGACCGAAAACACAAGGATAACCTGATCAAGATCTCTTCTCGACAAACGCTGCTTCTTCCATAATATGCTCTTGGCAGTTGTTTTCGCTTCCCAGACGTCACGCCAGTTTGTCTAGCGCGTATTGAAAACAGGGGGAGAATATTCTCTTGTTTTCCCCCCTCTCCGTCAGTGGAGTTCGTCCTTCCCCGAAAATATGTGTTTTTGTCGGTACTGTTGTGACGGATGGTAGACAGTCCAGAAACGAGATGAATGAAAGGAAAATTGTTCTTCTAGCGGGCCACACTATTGGACTAGTTCGAGGATAGCTGCGTGTATGTCGTGAGTGAGGTACATCGGGAAATGTCCATGTTTTGTGCATAAACGGCGTGTTAGGGTGTGTAAGCGATGCGTGTGTTTGGCTTTTTGTTTTGTTTCTTTTAGCCTTCATCACTTAGTTTTCCTCGTGCTCGTTTCTTTAAATGATGTCACTTGGCGCAATAAATTACTGTGTACTGTGTACTGTGTACTGGGAAAGACAGCCAAGCTGGCGGGCCTCACAAGCTGACAGGCCACAGCGCACAAAAACAACATAAGCGATCTGGGTCGTTTAATCGGCAGTGATTCGCAAACAGGATGACAGTGGAGTGTGAAGAACTGGAAGAAAGGAAAACACAAGTACAAACGCAGTCAGTCAGATGCTGTGGCCTGTCAGCTTGTGTGACCGGCCAGTTTCGCTGTCTCCCCCACACGCCTCTCCTCGGATGAATTCACTAGTGCGTCCCGCTCGAGGAACCCTTTCCGAATGAAG
>JAWQFJ010017626.1:7500-12540 GCA_034096865.1 Theodoxus fluviatilis
TCTATACAGTCGTTGGACTACCAACTTTACCAGCAAAAACCAAGTCTCTCTCAGGTGAGATACTTCCGAAAACCCACTTCCCCATTACACCCACATATGCATACACACAAACGTACACACACACGCACGCACGCACATGCATACACACACGCACGTACATACACACACACACACACACACACACACACGTACGTCTTTCGTCTTTGTGTCCTGTCTAAATCTCCCTGCAGCACCCTGTGTGCGTGTATTCGACAGTTCCCTTTTTTCTCTTTGTTTTCGTCACCTTTCCCAGAGGTAGTGGGTCGATGCATATAGGCCTATCCCGGGAGATCTCTCCCAATTTTGAACTAGGCATCTTTTTTATCGTTTAAAACTTTCCCCTTTTTTTTCATCCTCTCTTTTAGGGGGGGGCAGACGAAACAAAAAACAACCATGTTTATGTTTTTGCTATAAACGTTGCAAACAATTACAATGATAAGGAGTTTGAAGCGAAAAAAGGAGCTAATCCGAAACTGCGGAATTCCGCTCGCGAGATTTCCAGAATTTTCGGACTATAGCCGGTTTTTCCCCCACTTAAATCTTCTTAGCGTTAGTGTTTGCATTTTTTAAATTTTTACATATATTAATCTATCTGTATGTTTTGTTATTTTGCTCTGAACGACGGCTAATCTGTTTTAAAACTGTCAGTCCCAACTCGCAGGATCACACTTCAAGCCATTTCTTGATAGGTTGAGAGCGTATTGTTTATTACTTAGCGCATGTGATCGTGCGCACTCGATCTTCATCTGACACATCATTCATCAAATGAATTATGGCAGTGTTGTGCACTAGCCTCCATAATTTTTCTAAGACAGTCCGACCAATTTTGCAAACGCAAGTTTTTGGGCTTCAAATCAAATATAAAGAAAGGATCGTTGTTCAAACCACTGGCAGCATAAGAGGATCTTTGCTAGCCGTTTTTCGCAAGGGACAGGTAACTCTAATTTTTTCTTTATCCATAAGAACAATAAAAATACAGCCAGAGAACTACCAGAATCGGCGATAGGCCCTGGACGCCTAAGCAAGCCGAAGAATTCTATTCTATTCTATTCTAACTCCTACTAAATGGAGTTGCGTCCCTTGCACCATTTTGTCGAAAGCACGCACTCGCAAATAACATCAACAGAGATGCTGCATCTTGATCACACTTCATCTGACCGTTTCGAAGCAGTAGGATACAACGATGCTGTGCACTTGAATTCATTATTAGATGGCGTTGATCATCGTGGGATGCTTCGAGGACGAGATATACGGTTGTTGTTTACAACTAGAACTAAATCTAAAGACTCTAATTCTAAAAGAGTAAAGAAAGTCTAAACTCAAAACTGCGCAGTAATCCGAAACCCAGCCGAGTACAGTTTCAATTGTCATCGTACGACTTCTAGTAGTCAAATGAACGAAGGTCATTCGGTCTGTTTTGTAATAAGGTCTCCAAAACGGGTGCGTTAATGACTACAATTAAATGATATAGATTATTCACAGGTAAATCAAGCCACTCGAATATCCACATAATCGATAGCGCATTACCTCAGCTGGTAGCGTGGCCGAGCGGTCTAAGGCGCTGGTTTAAGGCACCAGTCTCTCCGGAGGCGTGGGTTCGAATCCCACCGCTGCCATAAATGTTTTTTGTCCCTGATATATCAATCAACTTAGTACCAGCGACTACCATACACACAAATGTTCTATATTTCTGGCTATTTTTTTTCTATCATGAAAGAAGTACTTAATAAAAACCACATTGTCACTCACATTTGCTGCCAGAGCAGACTAAATTTATCTGCACAGTTTTTAGTGGATAAAACAGAATTTCCTTCCGATTCCATGTTACCATATTTTCAGGGTGGGTCATTAATAAACAAAAAGTATGGATCCTGGCTTTCTCTGCATTTCTTCACATCCAAAAAACGCCACAGACTAACATCTTATTCCTACCTGCTATCCCCAAGAACATCAGCAAGGACAAAAAGTTAATGAAGGATTACATTTTTATAAAAAGAGTATGCTTTCAGCTGAAGCTCAGTCTTTCCGGGGGGTTTGCACCCAAAGCTGGAATGGAATGATCTGACCCTGTTCCATGTCCTTGAGTAGCCTGGCTGAGCTACTGGAGCAGGCCCCTGGCTGAGCTACTGGAGCAGGCCCCTGGCTGAGCTACTGGAGCAGGCCCCTGGCTGAGCTACTGGGGCAGGCCCTGGCTGAGCTACTGGGGCAGGCCCTGGCTGAGCTACTGGAGCAGGCCCTGGCTGAGCTACTGGAGCAGGCCCCTGACTGAGCTACTGGAGCAGGCCCCTGGCTGAGCTTCTGGAGCAGGCCCCTGGCTGAGCTACTGGAGCAGGCCCTGGCTGAGCTACTGGGGCAGGCCCCTGGCTGAGCTACTGGAGCAGGCCCCTGGCTGAGCTACTGGGGCAGGCCCTGGCTGAGCTTCTGGAGCAGGCCCTGGCTGAGCTACTGGAGCAGATCTCTGGCTGAGCTACTGGAGCAGATCTCTGGCTGAGCTACTGGAGCAGCCCTGGCTGAGCTACTGGAGCAGGCCCTGGCTGAGCTACTGGAGCAGGCCCCTGGCTGAGCTACTGGAGCAGGCCCCTGACTGAGCTACTGGAGCAGGCCCCTGGCTGAGCTTCTGGAGCAGGCCCTGGCTGAGCTACTGGAGCAGGCCCTGAAAGCCCAGCAGCCAGGGGTTCCAGCTGATGAGGATGGTATCAAATCTGCTCCAGTCCTTTACTAGACTTGGTAGAGAAACGAACAGCAACAGGAGTAGGAAGAGAGGGAGCAGGAAGGGCAGGAACAGAAAGAGCAGCAGGAGCTGAGCAGGAAGAGGAGCATGAGGAGGAGCAGAGCAGGAAGAGGAGCATGAGGAGGAGCAGAGCAGGAAGAGGAGCAGGGGCAGGAGGAGGAATAAGAGGAGGAGTAAGAGGAGGAGCAGAGCAGGAAGAGGAAGAGGAGCAGAGCAGGAAGAGAAGTAGGAGGAGCAGAACAGGAAGAGGGGGAGGAGCAAAACAGGAAGAGAAGGAGGAGCAGAGCAGGAAGAGGGGGAGGAGGAATAAGAGGAGGAATAAGAGGAGGAATAAGAGGAGGAATAAGAGGAGGAGCAGAGAGGAAAGAGAAGTAGGAGGAGCAGAATAGGAAGAGAAGGAGGAGGAGGAACAGGAGCAGGAGGAGGAATAAGAGGAGGAATGAGAGGAGGAATAAGAGGAAGAGCAGAGCAGTACGAGGAGGAGGAGGAGCAGAGAGGAAAGAGGACGAACAGGAGCAGGTGGAGGAATAAGAGGAGGAATGAGAGGAGGAGCACAGCAGGAAAAGGAGGAGGAGGAACAGGAGCAGGTGGAGGAATAAGAGGAGGAGTAAGAGGAGGAGCAGAGCAGGAATAGGAGAAGCAGAGAAACAGAGCAGGAGGAGGGGTAGGAGTAGCAAATCTAAAATGTCAGTGCAGGCAGCTAGAGGTGTCTATGGCTACATAGACTCCTGTGTCCTCTAAACTCTTCATCACAGCCCACTCACAGCCCAACTTGAAAAAGAAGAAGAATTATTCCAACATTTTTACAAAATCTGAAGCATGCTATTCCACTATAGCACTGCAGCGTCCATCACTCTACTCACTCATAATAGCTCAAGCAACGGGGCCAGGTTGCATCCATAATCAGGTCTCCTCATTGTCTGAGTCCACTGCAAGCAGGACTTCAGCTCTGGATTCCCATCTGCATCTCCAGGTCCCCATGCTTGAAGCACTTTCCAAGACACAGGTGACAGACTCCAGCCAGTCCACCAATCCATCACAGAGCAAGAGTCAGGCAGGTGCTTCTCGGCAGCCAACAGATGCCAGGCTCCAAGGAGAGAAGTCAGGAGTCACAGAATCCACAACAGACAGCTCCAAGAATGGACTGCCTCTCTCATCCACTCAGACCTCCAAGCAGGGTGGAGTTGTAACTGCATAGCAGGTGTTTATTTCCTGCCTACAGAACCCAATCAATTTACTGGAATGGGGCAATTTCAGTCTTCTTGCTGCTACCATCCAACTCAGAGAGCCATTCCCACAGAACTTGATAAAAATGTATGTACCTTGACTTACCCAGCTGCCGTGTTAGTCACACAAGTATTACTAATTGTGAGCATCCGGGTGACAAGGAGTCTGAAGTCAGACAACATGAGACATTTCAGCTTCAGGTTTATCTAGTTTTTTCATTAAAATTCCAGAGAAGTTATCATATTTATAGCACATACCCCCGGCGAAATGACATTCTAGAATTTTCAAAAATTCTAGAACATTCTAGAACATTCTAGAACATTCTAGAATAAATTTGATGGAATGATTCTAGAATTCTTTTGTTCCAGAATAATTCTAGAATATTCTAGAACAATACTTTTTCTTAGAATATTATTCTAGAACATTCTAGAACATTACTTTTTCTTAGAATATTATTCTAGATCAAGACCTTTCAAAGAATATTCTAGAAAATATTAAATAAAATGATTTTTTTATAAAAAGAAATGAACAACAAAGCATTTCAACACACACGTGTCAACATATATACGAATGTAAATTTGATGTTGATGTTCATATAATTCAGGAAGTGTTTTACGATTTCCTACTTTTCACTGACTAAGCAAAATAAAAAATGCATGGACTTCAAAAACATAATGGTGTTAAAGTGGGAATTGTAGTCCCGTGCGACCATGGATCCAATATGCAATGTCCATGGGAGCGACATACGCGTCTCTGATCATACCCGGCCTCGCGTTATTTACGTCAAGATCTAAAAATAGAAGAAAAAAACGGAAGTGGCCGATTTATCGCAATGCCTGCTGGGAAGCACAGAGCTGGGAAGCACTTAAAAGTTCGGTTACACACTTGTGCGTTTGATCGAAATCGGACAAGTTATAGCTGTGTTGTAGCGATTTTTGCCGATATTTCGACTGAAGTTCTGACTTTTTTCGCGTCATGGCCGACTCCGCATCGGATGAGAGCGAAGGAAGCGACAATGCTGCTGATTCATTTCTGAATTTGAC